>JAPWTK010000956.1:42500-117384 GCA_029963805.1 Aromia moschata
CTCAAGGACACGTGACATATGGCCCAGGTCACCACCATATACCCCGCCTATAGCTTACGACTATAATCTAAAATCTTTAGATATAAAAATAAAGTGCAGGAAAAAAAACACACATTGTGTATTCTCGACTATGTCATCATTCCACAATGGTCATACACAGCGTGGAAAAAGTCGCGCATACTTCCTGCGCTTAATAACTTTTTAACAACCTTGTATATGAAAAAAAATGTCATGACTAAAAGTGTTTCATCAGTTTATTTGCCATGTTTATGTCAACATAAAATAAGTTTCTTTTCGAGTTTGGCTGTTATGGATACTAAATTTATTTTTTTAAATGACAACCCACAAGTTTTATCTTAATCTGAAAGGGCATCTCTACTGTACACTAAAAAATTGACAACAATTGACCTTAAAACAAAGTTACATAAAAAAAATTTCGCAAAAATCAGGTTTGAATTTAACTCTTTGAAACCCACAAAAAAAGATAATCAATATACTTGTGAAGTTAAGATGTTTAAGTCATAAAATGCATAATTTTTGATTTTCTGTATTTGTGTTTCTGTTTCTTATTTCTTTTGCGCTTTACGATTTATAAATAAAAAATGGATCACTTGAGTGAGAAGCAAATAATTGAAATTATAATAATGAGGAGGTCTGGAGACATGCAGAGATCCCAAGACCAAGTTTATGTGCTGTTTAATTAATTGTACAGGTACTCCAAAATATCTCTAATAAACCCGTCAACAGTAACAAGCCGACTGCTAAAGAAATTTCAAGTAACAAATAGCGTGCAGAATTCCGCTAAATCAGGTATACCTAGAACTGCAACCAAGGAGATACCCCGTTGGATATCTTGCTCTCAGTGCGCGAAAATCCAATTCAATCTTCCAGGGTCTTGGTAACTAGTTTTGATGTCTCTCCAGTCAGCTAAAAGTTTATTTAAGCGAGAAAAGTTACGTCCATACAGACTACAACTTGATCATGAGTTAAACGACGATGACTTCGATGGAAAGGCTGAATTTTGTGAGACACGATGGAAAGATGCAATAACAATAACTTCACAAGAAATAACCTTTTTTTCAGATGATATAATGAGATGATTTATATATCAACAACTATGGATTCAACTGGAAAATACGCAATTTCCAGGACGCTGGATAGGCAGGTAGCAGGTAGGGATAAGAGGTAGAGGATAAGAGGTATGTAGTTACAAATGAATGACCAGCGCGCGTCCCAGTTTAAATCCCTTAGATTTTTTTCTGTGGGGGTATTTAAAATGTAAAGTTTATGTCAATCGACCAGATAACATTGAAGACTTGAAAGAGAAAATTTAAAATGAAATCCGGGTCATTCCAGAAGATTTTCTAGTAAATGTTATTGAAGAGTTCGGAACCGGCTTGGATATTGCTTAGCGAAAAATGAAGGTCACATTCAACACCTCATTCGTTAACTATTGTTTTGTTGGTTCATCTTTAAAAAATAAATAATTAATCAGCAATTACATTCTTTTACAAAAAAAAAATGTTAATTGTGTTTTTTTGTGAAAATTTCTTCATGTGACCATGTCAAACTTTTAGTGTACAGTAAAGACAAAAAACTGGTCTTTTCGATATTGAGAGAAAACCATGAAATTTTCGCACATTTTTTAGTTTGTTGCTTATATCTCCTAAACGACGCATGCTACAGAATATATTATATGTTTCGAAATTAAAGCAGATAAAATTTTCTACAAGATACATTGGTCAAAGTTGATTAGATGTGATGTGGCTCGTATTCTCCGGAAATTTGAATATCGACGTAAAGTGAAGTTTGCGAGCGTTATTGTTACCCATTGTTGCCGAACGCATTATTGTTGGGAGGCAGGTGTATTTAAGATGTTGACGTTATTGTGCTGCTAACTGCGATTCCTAGTCCAACCAAAACAAACGTAGATATGTTGAAACCAGGAACGAGTGGCAAATCTGGCACCCTCTTTTCAAGATCATCGTACAAGTATGACCCTGACTACATTATTTTTGCTCACGTCTTCTCCGGTTGTGACACGTCATTCCCTTTTGGACATGTAAGCCTGAATTATGTGTCCTTTTTAAAAACAACCCTTCATTAAAGGAGGCGGTATTTACATTTTATAAAGCATCAGCATGAACAGCTCAAATCAGGAGAGCAGGGGAAGCTATTTTCATAGCATTGTATGGCGCCGGTACAGTCACAGAGCAATCACTTGACAAAACAAAGTATCAGCAATTCAACAAGATGTCTTCAAAGGGTAAGTTCAGCTTGCCACGATTGCCACCGACCTTTGATGCAGCCGACAACCATTGCCGCAGCGCTGACTGGGAAACAACTTCAGTGGGGACATAAACAAGATAGCCTTGGTCTCACTCCTGTGCCAAGGAAAAAAGAAGCGGCACACCAGTCACTGCTGCAACTGGTATACTAATTGTTATAACATATGTCCAAGTTGTTTCCCAGCCAGAACTGAAGTTGTAGAAATCTTCTGCGGTATTATTATATTTTCCGTAGAATATGAACCACATCACATCCAGTCAACTCTGACTAATGCATTTTGTAAAACATTTTGTTTACCTTAATTTCGAAGCGTATACAATTTTTTGTAGCATGCGGCGTTTAGGATATACACGGTGGAGACTTTAACTGGAATATATTCGCTAGCGGGGTGGTGAATGATTTTTCAAAAAATTCCCGAGACACGTCAACTTTTAAATGTATTTACCTACATTTTGCAAGTAATGTGAAAAATATAGCCCTTCAGGGGTGGCTGAAACCACCCTCGACATGATTTTTTCAAATGCAACCCTATGGCTTGTGACCCCTCATTGTAAAGCTGATGGAAAGAGGAATACAACGCACTGATCAAATTTTAATTTTTAGTATGTTTGTAGGGTTGCATACAATTAAAACGTAATTTTATAGTTTAATTTATTTTTAACGCAACAATTTCGTACTCAAAATGTGTGTTGTTTAGTTTTGGAATGTAAACCTTACTTTTCATATGTCCCCACAAAAAATTCCAAGCAATTTTTTGCCACAACCGATATTTGTTATTTTTTGCTAGTGTTTTTACACGGCCGCAAAGAGTAATTTAGTTTGTATGCTGTATTCAGAGTTTGAAACGAAGTGTTATTTCAAATTGGTGAAAATGTCTTATTTAACTGAATCACTGAAAATCGAAATTTTGATGATGATTGGATATGGTGATAGGGCGCGAACTCAATGCGAAGTTGTTCGCTTGTTTCGAGAAACGCATCCTGACTTGCGACCATTAAATCAAGGTACCATTAGTAAAATTGAGGGACAATATCGAGAGATGGGTCATGCCAGGAAAGTACCGAGTAAGAGGCAGGCTGTTGTTGATGACGACACGAAGTTGAATTTGTTGTTTGCTCTAGAAGAAAATCCAATCACTGCAGTCCGTCAACTGGCCCGTGATAGTAATCTTACTCACAAAACAGTTTTAAAAATACTTAAACATGAGAAAAAACTCCCATATAAAATACAAGCAGTTCAAGAGCTACTTGAAGATGATCCAGATCGACGAGTGGAATTTTGCGATTTATTGATGACTTGTATTGATCAAAACCAGTTATCTTTAGAGTGGATAGTTTTCTCTGATGAGGCTACTTTTACATTAAATGGGCACGTACATCGCCAAAATTGTCGTTACTGGGCTGAAGAGAACCCCCCGTTGGATGAGGGGAACTTCATACTCAGCGCCCACAGAAAACTAATGTGTGGGCCGGAATAATACAAGAATGGTCCTACAAGAATTGTAGGACCATTTTTCTTTGATGACACTCTTAATGGAGCAAGATACTTGCGTTTACTCCAGCACGAACTAATGCCAGTGCTATGTCATTTATTTCCAAACCCCTTAAACCCTAACTTGACCGACGAGAGGTTATGGTTTCAGCAAGATGGGGCCCCACCACACTATGCTGCCATTGTTCGTCAGTATCTGGACAGAATTTTTCCCGGTAGGTGGATTGGGAGGCGAGGTAATATTGAGTGGCCAGCAAGATCTCCAGATCTTACACCACTGGATTTCTTTTTGTGGGGACATCTTAAAAGTAGGGTTTACATTCAGAAACCCAACAACATAGCAGATCTGCAGGAAAGGATAAGAGAGGAAATCAGAAAAATAACACCGCAAATGTTGCATAATGTAAGGGACGAAACCTACCACAGACTGGGATGCTGCCAACAAGTGAATGGTGCACATGTTGAACAATTGTTACGTTGAAAATAAATTTAATTTTTAAATTGTTTTAATTGTATGCAACCCTACAAACTACTAAAAATGAAAATACTAAAAATTAAAATTTCATCAGTGCGTTGGATTCCTCTTTCCACCAGCTTTACAACGAGGGGTCACAAGCCATAGAGTTGCATTTGAAAAAATCATGTCGAGGGTGGTTTCAGCCACCCCCTGAAGGGCTATATTTTTCATATTACTTGCAAAATGTAGGTAAATACATTTAAAAGTTGACGTGTCTCGGGAATTTTTTTGAAAAATCATTCACCACCCCGCTAGCGAATATATTCCAGTTAAAGTCTCCACCGTGTATAAGCAAGAAACTAAAAAAAATGCGAAAATATCGTGGTTTTTCGGCTGCCAAAAGTCGGTTTCCCTCCGGCTTTCGAGGTCGAAAATTTTGTTTCACACTCCCCACCTTATACCAAACAGTCCTAGAAAAAAATAATTTGCCTTAAATAATGCAAGCTGAACCCTTCTGAGGTTACGCATCAACTGGGCTATGACAGAAGCATGGCAAATAAACTGGTGAAAAACTTATTCAGGAAATTTTGTCATATACGAGGTATATGATAAAATGGTAAAATATTACAGGCATTATTAGCGACGACTTTCTTACCTCACTGTATATTCACCTCATAACTGAACTGAGATTCTTTTCGCTAAACTAAAATCGTGTCGGTCAAGCTTCGTCTTGATGGATTTGTTTGATATGAGGGAATTAACTCATGGAACCCGAAATACTCACACCTACTTGTACTTCACCGAGCGATAGGGACTATTGATCCAAAATATTTCGAAAACTGTCCATTTAGGATTTCGCCCACTAAAACTCTTGTTTAGCAAGCCAGTTCGGCGGAAAGCCATTTGGGTCATTCCACGCCAAAGCGAACCTGAATGACATGGATTTTCCCCGAAAAACGATTTGGTGTACTTTTTTTATATCATCAAGGAGAACGTTTTTACCAAATATGAAGAAAGTCGGAGGTGGTGACTGTCATTCGGGTTCGCGTTGGCGTGGAATGACCCATTTCCCATAAGGTAAAGGACCTTATGGGAAAAGGGTCCTTTTTGAAACCTTTTGCAATTATGGTTAACCTTGAAAAAAAAAAGAAAAAATTTGCCCTATTATAATTTTACTGAATTAAAATTAAAATTACTATAAATCACTAACATTTTGCGACAATCCAATCGGATGCTTTGCATGTACTGATAACGCACTTTTATTATTATGTCTTTTGGTCTGACCAACTTTAATCAATCTTATGACAATTCAAATAGACTAGTTTACATAAAAACAATTCTCCCTCTATTTACCCCAACTAAACTCGACAGTATTTCCTTGTTTATATGGCACATAACTTGAAAAACAATTCGCTATTACGCAGAGGGCAGCGCACAACACATTAATCATTCAATCAAGTGCAAACCTGGAGTGACCGCGTTCATTCGAGGACACACTCAGTTGTACATTTGACCCTTGCCTTTGAGGCGAACGCTGTTGAGCAGCAGTAATAGCTGTTGGGACCAATCATCTACCTTATACATGTGATTTAGCTAGTTTCGATGCCAAACAATGGCGTCCATAGGAAATCAATTCTATAATAGGCTTCAAATTTGAACTTCGCATCAATTGCGCATTAAGGAACTCTAGAAAGGCTTAGAATAACCTTTGGAATCAGTTGGAAATCTAAATTTAATTGAAAATTATATCTCCATCCGAATTACTAGGATAATTTATATTGTTTAAAGCTGTAATCTAAAGTGCTGGCCACTCGAACTTACAAATAGAGACTTTTAGGCAAAATTTAAAGTTCAATATTTTTTAACAGGAATGCAAATTTTTGAACGCGGCTTGCAAATTTTAAGAGCTAGTTTTTTTCGGATTAAGCTGCATGACGTATATTTATCGTAGGACCATAGGTTTATTATATACGGGGTGATCAATGAAGTCATGCAAAAAAATCAAAAAGTTTGTATGAGTGAAATTTCCGCAAAATATTTTTTTTGGTTGTTGCAATATGGTTAGTTACTAAGGTAACATCAATATCTCTAGACGTTTTTGTCAGTTTTTGGATTAAGGCCCTTAGGCTTTGTACACACTACTTAACATAAAATTTGGGTATCAAAATTTTTAAAATGCTGTAACTTGACATTGGATTGACGGTTCTTGATGATTTTTTGCGGAGTTGGAATCTTTATTTCACGTAGATTTTCTCTGGTCTAAGCATATTATTTGAGGGTTGAAATTTACACATTATACCGGGTCGATAATAAACAAAAACGTAGGGTACGACGCGCTCTAAGGTTTGGCATTATTTAAGTTTTTTGTAAAAATAAATTCTCACCTCAAGTTGTTTTTATTTAATTTTCTTCTCACTGTTCTGTCCGAAACTCTCACTCCAGATTGTTGTCTTAAAGCGTCATTTAGTTTTCTAGAGTTCTTTGTTCTATTCTGCATAGTTTCTTTCATTAAAACTCTTTCGGTTCTTTGGCTTATTTTTTTTGTATGTCCACCCCCATGCCCATAATTAAGATCACCAGTAGTTTCGACGCGGCGCTTCAAATTATAAATTGTCTTTCGGCTGACATTGTAAATGTGCGCAATTTGCTCTTTTGACATTCCTTCGTTAAGAAGTCGAATGCAATTTTCCCTTTCTGCCGTGGTTAAACGCCTCATATTAATTAAAATTTACAAAATTATAACATTGAAATGTGTCAGATTATTTCTAGAATATTGTTAACAGTTTTTAATTCCATAGCAACAAATTTGTTTTTCCAATGCCTACTTTGAAATTGACGCGTCGCGTAGAAATTACACCCGATCATAATTATGAGCATGGGGGTGGGAAAATAACTGTAAAACTGAATGATTCTTTGAGACAACAAACTGGGGTGTGAGTTTCGGACAGAACAGTGAGAAGAAAGTTAAATAAAAACAACGAGGTGAGAATTTATTTTTACAAAAAACTTAAATAATGTAACGTACCCTACGTTTTTGTTTATTATCGACCCGGTATAATGTGTAAATTTCAACCCTCAAATAAAATGCTTAGATCAGAGAAAATCTACGTGAAATAAAGATTCCAAATCCGCAAAAAATCATCAAGAACCGTTAATCCAATGTCAAGTTATAGCATTTTAAAAATTTTGCTACCCAAATTTTATGTTGAGTAGTGTGTACAAAGCCTAAGGGCCTTAATCCAATAACTGACAAAAACGTCTAGAGATATTGATGTTACCTTAGTAACGAACCATATTGCAACGACCAAAAAAAAAATGTTTGCGGAAATTTGACTCATACAAATTTTTTGATTTTTTGCATGACTTCATTGATCACCCCGTATATAATAAACCTATGGTCCTACGATAAATATACGTCATGCAGCTTAATCCGAAAAAAACTAGCTCTTAAAATTTGCAAGCCGCGTTCACAAATTTGCATTCCTGTTAAAAATATTGAACTTTAAATTTTGCCTAAAAGTCTCTATGTGTAAGTTCGAGTGGCCAGCAGTTTAGTTGTGCTGGGTAACATTATAAATATACAGTGCTTTCGGGAAATAGCGGTTAAAATTTTGTTGCGGATTTTTTTTCCGAAATATTGCTTAGACAAGTCTAAAGATTAAAGCACGTTAATATGTATATTAACTGTCCTTTTTTGAGTTTTGAATTTTGTCGGCTACTTGTAAAAAGGCTATGACGTCATCGATATCATTTTATTTGTTACAGCAACCTCTATTATTGATGACGGAACTGGAAAGGACACTTTTTTCACGTACGAGGTGTGGCTATTAAATAACCGAACTGCTGTAATAACACCTTTTATTCGTTACCCACGTTGGCGATTTCTACACCGCTCCATACGACTTTTTCATTGTTGAAAGCAGTGCTGGAAGTCCGCTTCAGTCAGCCGGTTCAGAACCTCCGTTGCTTTTGCTTTAAGCGTTTCCACGCCTTGTTTCGGGATCGTAAGTAAAAAACCACGATTCACAAGTAATCACCGTATCTTAACAAGCCTGGATCAGTGTCAATGTTGTTGAGAATGTCAGCGCAAATGTTCATTCTTGATTCCTTTTGTTTAGGAGTGAGGAGTTTTGGCACCATTTGAATGATTCATGCAAAATATGGCGAACACATTCTTTGTCGATTCCTGTTATTTTAGCAAGCCCTTGGATGCTTAGACGACGATCTTCGCGGATGAATTCACCAATTTTTTAAATGTTTTAGTCCGTTTTTGACGTTGAGGGCCGTCCAGGGCGCGTAAAGCCATTGTCCAGTACAGCACAGGACACATTCTCACTCACGTGTGTTGAAACACATTGGCATTTGTCATATGCACGCTGCTATATTCTAGACAATTCCCCGCGCAATTCAGCGCGAAATAATATGTACTTGTCAATTTTATAGGGTGGTAATATTTTTGTTTTCGAGTGAGAAAGATTTTTTGAGTTTCGATTGGTTGATACTGTTGTTTGTAAAATAGAAGAAATTTCACTTTACGGTTTTTGAGAATAGGATCTATTTTTATATTTTTAGTTTTGATATGGACTATTTTTTAATGGAAAAAGTGGATGATTTAGAAAAAGAGGATTTTTTTTACAACGAATATAGTGGGGTTATGATGATTTGAACATAAACAAGTTTTTAATAAGGAATTAATGATTTTGACAGTTTTAAAATGGAGAATACACAAATTATGTTTGATTAATTGTTTATGTGTATTATATTAAAGTTTGATTAAAGAATGAAGAATAAAAGTTTAATATGAGATTAAAAGGATATAATTTGAGGGAAGAATTTTAATCGCTCCCTGAAAGGAGAAAATATGTCTTTTTAACAAAAAAAGATAGGATACAAAAAAATTATTTAAGAGAATTAATTTTGGTATTTAATTTAAGGGTTGAGAGTTTGCAAGAATTTTAAAACACAATTTAGACTTATACAATAAGGAACACACACCTTCAACAAATTTAATTGACAAAATTGAATATTTTTAAAATATATTTGGACAGAGAAGAGAGATTTTCAACGACACAAACTTTTGGTGAAGAAATATAGATTGATGTTAAAATAAGGAGTTTAGTTAGGGTGCCCTATATAATGGCTTACAACTATGATGAAATTTAAGGCAACGTATTACAATATGATTTAGACAACTGCCACTTAACGAAAGACGACATGTATTTTTTCAACAAGACGGACACATAATACTAATTTAATTCGGAATTATTAAATACAAATGGAGAGCAGAAAAGTGGCCCGGGCCAGACTTACGTTAGATTTCTTTTTTGGGACTAGATTTATAAAAAATAAAACAGAAAAATTATAGACTTTGAATTCGTTTCAAATATTCACATTATAATGCAACAAAAAGGTTTAAAGGATGTATTCTGCAAACCGGACAATTTGAAAACTTTAGGTAAATAATATGCTGTATTTTTTTTAATGTAGTTTTGTTTTTGTAAAATATATTGTATCGTTTCATAATTATTTGTTACAAATTTGATTGTTAAGTGTTTAAACATTTGTTATGAATATGTTATAATTAATTATTAATTAGTCACTAATATGTATAATTAGTTATTTAAGTTTAATATACATTATTATATACGACTGTTACTATGTATTTATGTTACTTTTCGCAGGAGTAATCCATAGCAACAGTTATTATTATTAAAACATTGTTGTAACAATGTGTTACTATAGAAACTTACTTTTGCAAAGAAAAAACAAAGTAAGTATACCTATACAAAAAATTAAAATTTTTAACGTTTCCGCATAAACACTCATCATAGACCCCACAAACTATATATCGTTGTAAAGAGAAAAAACTTTTTTAGCTAAATATAGCAACTATGGTTTCATTTAAAAAATAGAAGTTTATGATAACTGAAAATACACAAGATATAAAAAATTGTTAAGGAAATCTATTCTACTTAAAAAAGTGCCGTAGAAGGCAAACAGATTTCTTCTAATTATACAAACAACGATTATGAAAATGAAACAAAAATAATTTTGTTTACAACTGAAAACGAAAAGATAAGCAAAGGTTTTCACCAATGAATTTATCTCGAAAAAGGGCGGGAAAGGTGGGTTCATTTTTCCATAGCTTACAGTTACGAATACCTATAAAAACATCGAAATTTGCCCACGGTACATATGTAGATTAGAAATTACTTAGACGTATTTCTAATTTTTCAAAGAGCTTACATTTTTTTAATATAAAAATTTCAGAATGCTGACAGGAAAATATTTTCCTAAACTCGTACCGACAAGCATTTGGAAAGCGCCTCTTTGTGATCCAGTTAGTGTTCGTCAGTGATGAAAAATTGGACATCCACAAGTCGCACTTATTTTCGGCAGATTCGCCTTCAGTCAGTTTACACTGCACAATAACCTCAAACGAATGTTCACTACCATTTGGCACTACATTGGACTTTATAATTTGCATAGCGATGCATAGTTTCGATAAAATATCCTAAATAAAATTGTCAGTTTGATTCGTCATTTCACAAAATAATATAAAAAGTATAAACGCGAATAAAACGGACAAAATTTTGCTCAAAGCAGCGACTTCTAAAGCGCGAAGGATTTCTAACAGCAAATATGACGTAGACATGTTGATTCACGCGGGGGGCGGTCAGAAGTTAGTGCGATAAATACCAGTGCATGTCAACACAAATATCGTGCTAAATCGCGCGGGGGTTTGTCTACGATATAGCAAACATGATCCGCATGCATGACCGCAAAATTATTATTATTTATATAAAAGTAAACTGTTTATTACGAAAAATATCTAATTTTACCTGTATTATAGGTAAAAGTATTGTAAAAAATTCAGATAATTGAAAAATAATGTGACTGATGATTTAAGTTCAAAATTTTGCAATTTATCGGGAAAAATGTGACAGATTAAACAATTTTTTTAACATATTGATTAACAAAATTTATTTTGTTAAACATTCTTTGGTGGCATTTGGAAATTTTTTTTACTCACATATTCTTTTTGATTTATGACATATCGTGTTTGATTTTCGTGCTTAGCTGGATTATTAATATATTCTTCAGTCAATTTGACAGCTCTCTCTGCAGTATCATTGACCACTCGTAGATGTTTAACAATTTTTAACCCTCTCAAATAATCTGGATTACCTAACCATGTACTTCCATCTAATTGAAGAAAATTTGTATCAAAACCAAATCTTTCAAAAAAACTTACTAGAGTTAGAATTAATAAAACAATCAACGTTTTTGTTGAGAAACCATTTAAAATCATTTGAATTGAAAATAAAGTGTTTATGAAAGTCAAACTGATCCTCATCACTTGATCTCAAAGCCTCCATCATTTTTCGCTTTATGTCAGAAGAGATATTTTCATCGAAAAAAAGAAGTCGCTGCTTCGGAACTCTAATACCATAAATGGTTTCTGAATTTTGCTAGAACTGCTTCCAATAATATAATCGTTGATCGATTGTTCGATATTTGTATACTGCTTTAATGAATTCAAGATCGTGACTCGGAGCAGTTGCGGCTAAACGTGCAGTATACTAAAATGGAATGTATACAATGTATACCAAAAAGGAATGTATACAATGTATACGTTCCATTTTGGTATACTGAAACTTCCAAATGCCACCAAAGAATGTTTAATAAAATAAATTTTGTTAATCAATATGTTAAAAAAATTGTTTAATCTGTCACATTTTTCCCTATAAATTGCAAAATTTTGAACTTAACTCAAATCGTCAGTCACATTATTTTTCAATTATCTGAATTTTTTACAATAATTTTACCTATAATAGGTACAATTAAAACTAGATATTTTTCGCAATAAACAATTTACTTTTATATAAATAATGATAATTTTGCGGTCAAAGTAAATAAATCTAAAAAAATACTATAAGTTTAACTTCAACCTTGAATAACTTTTAAACAATTGAATTTATCGAAAAATCATAAGAGAGCTTTTTTTGTAGAACGTTCAATTCAACAAAAATATGTGTCGCTCATCGCTGTATATTAATTTACTCAGGAGAAAAAAAATTAAATGTAAAACGTGCCGAAACCCTATGTTATTTAAATGGGAAATGTATCGTCTTTGCGGCAGGGTTTAATATAAATATTAAGGGCCTAAAAATTGAAGGGGCGCTGCGAAAAAAAATAAGTTGGTAAATAACGGACACCCTAGTAAATACATTAAAATCTTGCAATTCTCGCAGTTTTCAACCGATTTTCATGATTCTTATTTTGTTCTACTCAGATTTGGGTCAAACTAAGCTACAAGCCTTGGGAATGTTGAATTTCATTACGGGAGGAAGACTGGAGGGGGGGGGTAAATAATAGTAAATGATGACATTTCCGCTATTGTCAATCGTTTTTGATGATTCTTTTTTTTTGTTCGATTCAGTTTCCAGACCAGTTGTACACCAAGCCTCGGTTATGCCTAAATTCATGACATGATTGGGGGGGGGGGGTGAATAACGAAAAAATATGATATTTTCGCTATTGCCAACCGATGTAGTGATCTGTACACCACCTAATGGGACGTCCCTGTAATGCTTGTGTTACTTATAAATATGTTTTAGTTAACTCTACTTTTATATACTATAAGTTTTTAATACTTATTTTTTAATTTTTTAACTATTTTGGTTTTTTATAATTCCTTCGTATTTTTCAATTCGTTGTTTTTGTACAACTTCGTTCTTTACACTTTATTTCATTTCCAGTTTTTTCTAATTTCTTGTGATTAGTCTGGCTGATTACTAATGACTGATGGTTACTCATGATTAATGGCTACTGATTGGCGGTTAGTCGTGACTAATGAATAATGACTAATTTAGTCATGAGTGATTTCCGTGACTAATGATTAATTTAGTCATTAATCATTGGTTATGATTAATGAATAAATTAGTCATTAGTCTCTTTTGTTCATGACTAATGACTAAATTAGTCATTAGTCATCAATCGCCTAAAATTTTCCCAACTCTGGTTCTGGGATTGTAAGGATGGCGCGGTTTTCTGTGATATCATCATAGGCTTGTGAGCTATGGAAATGTATGAGCTTAGGAGTATGGGACATGCCTTCTTTGCGTTTTTACGAATTTATATTCACAGTTTAAATAAGACAATAAAAATAATTAATTTTTTTCCTTGATAACCGTTGCATATTCGAAAAAATAGAAAGAGGTAAAAAAAAGGTGCTATATCGTGCATATTTTTGTAGTGTTAAAAATTAACCCACAAAAAAGTTATGACATCAAATATCTTACGTAATGCCGTTATTGAGATAAGAAATTTAAAATGTATTTTTGGCTCGCCGTAATTCATTGTATGTGCGAATAACTTTGCAGGGAGGACCCTAATCGATAAAGTTTGTTATATGAAAGACCTCCTTTCAAGTCACCTGTAGAATGCAGCCTTTAAAAGAATTTCATAGAATTATGGGACACCCTGTATATACACCCTGTATGTACTATTAATTGTTATTCGGAAACTAAAGTTACGGATACTAAAAAGGTTGTAGATCACTGTTCAAAAAACAAAATAATAAAAAAAATTGAAGATGTTTCAAAAGATGTTATTCAAAGAATAGTTTAAAATTTTCATCAAGAAAATAAAGCCTCTATTTTAGAAATGTTTTCTCAATTTTATTTGTCAACTGTCGATTAACCTGTATTTTGTTAGAGTGGAGATTTAAATAGTATAAAAAAAATAACCGTTTAATATAATAATGGATTCGCGTCGTATTGCAGATAATCCACAGACATATTTGCGTAAAATAAAAGAGTATCTCGGATCAAATAGAACGTGGTTTGATACTCATGATGTTGTTAATTACTGCTGCGTAGACACGTCTAAAAATGGTACTTTAAATACGCCATGTTCGAGAAAAGTATGGGTTATAGTTCTGCATGGCAGAGTGAAAATGAGTTCGTACCCCACGCACTGTTCTTACAAAAATATAACGCCGTCTTCTGCTGACTATTATGAAGACAAATCCCCTGATTTTATGAAATACATTGTTTCTTATCCATAATGCTACTTACACAACGTAAAGTGTTATACACATACCGGGTGGGCCAAAAATCCTGCAACGGCAAAATATCTTTTTCAGGAGTGCATTTTTTGAAGAAAATGTTCCAAATAAAAATTGTTAAGTTTAAATCGTTCTATTCCATGGACTAATTTTATGGGGTTTTATGGGATTTTTATCGGATTTTCATGGTGTAACTTCATATTTTCAAATGGGAATCCATATTTTTTTATTGCATATCCTGTTTTTACGGAAAAAATATGAAACTTGTCTGAAACATTTTTTTCTAAAATTTCCCATAAAAATATCAATTTTTATGGGAAATTAAGTTAAATCATGAAATATCGTTTTTTAACTTAGAAAACTCTTAACTGTTTAATGAAAAATTAAATTAAATTAAATTAAATTAGATTAAAAAAAAATCAAGATAAAGAAAAAGAAAAAAAATGTTTAAAAAAAAAGACTTCATACAAATTAGAAATTAGAATTAGAACATTTTACCTGCAACACCTTCAAAAAAATCAAAGACGGACTTTTGATTTTTCACTTTTGATCAGATTTGATCGATCGAAACTTCAGGCACATACATTAAATTCTAATACATAAAGGACGGCTAAAATATTGTATATAGATAAATATATAGCCTATATTTTCTTGAAAGGAAAGTTAAGTGCGCCTATAGATCGCACGCGTTCGAGGTCGGTGCAGGCTGTGTTTACGAAGGAAATGCCACGCTCTTGTTTTTTTATGTCCTTTTAAAATGAGATTCGAAATGTTATACTGGGTATTATAAGATATCTGGGAAGCAGAACACGAATTTCTTACAAATCTTCCTTTGTAGTGTCTATAACGCCGTCTGACTTAATACCCCCTATTTATTCGCGGCTTGAAGAACGTATTCCGTGAACAGAGCTCTTATAACAATGTAACATACATGTTATATGATTAGCAGCCACAAATTATTGTGGCTGCTGTCCCGCATATCTGCGTTTAAGTGAAAATTATTTTATCACTAGCACAGTATTTATTTTATTTATGACACCAAAAGAAATGGAGTAATAATTGAGGATAAATTTATCCTAGGGTCCATTTTTATGATTAATGGTCTTCTTTCCGTTCTCGAGTAGGAATTGAATAAGCGCTAATTTGAGTTCCATGGGGACTACGCCTTCTTCTTTGTCTAAAAATAAATTTTATGTAGAATAAAGGGCAAATATAATTTAATGCACGTAAAATGAATAAAGTCTGAAATACAGTATGCTAAATATTTAAATACCGAATAGTTTTTATGAACCTATCATTAAGTTTACTCCCTTCCAATACTTCGCCAAGGATGGAATACATTAAAACGAAATTGAGACTTTGAGTCAGAGAAATCTAAAAACCTATGAAAATGTCATATAGAACAAGAGTGATGATATACAGGGTGTTTCGCATAAGAACCGACACAGAGCAGGGGCATGTAGGGGAACCTAAAATATGGTGATTTAACGCAACTTACCTTTATACCAAGTTGCACCCCTGAGAAGTTATAGGCCTTCAAAGTGGGGTTTCAAATTTCGATAAAAATCAATATCTCAGTTATACTTTAACTTAGAAAAACCAAATTTGGTAGACGTTGTGAGTGTACCAAGAGCATTAATCGACAGTAAGTGGAGTTCAATTGAAGCATTTTAATGCACCATTAAAATGTGACCCCATTAAATTTTAACCCGTTGGCGGACTTAAAACATTTTCATTTTATTTTATGGGGAATTTAATTCTAAAACTATTCTTACTGTTGTTATTTTTCAAAAAACGTTTTCGAGAAAAACTCGAATAACTAAAAACACCTATTTCAGCAGTATTATTTAAAATCATCGACCGAATAGCGAACAAGTTGACATGCTATTAGTGTTAGGTTTCTGTGAAGGAAACTGCAGAAGAAGTGTTGAAGAATATCGGAGATTTCCTAATTGTGTGATCCCATATAGAGAAACATTTTCCAATGTTTTCAACATTTCCAATGTTGAAAGACGGGCTCGAGAAAGAGACAAGTTCTTCAGTAGCACTCGAGAATGTGCTATTGCAATCAGGGCACAAGACGAGGAACTGATTTTGAACACAATTGAAGATGAACCACGTATTAGTACTAGAAATTTATCTCGACAAACTGTAGTCTGATTACACCCATATCATATTCAAAAAGTGTAAGAATTGTTACGGGAAGATTTCGTTAAACGAGTGGCTTTCTGTCAGTTTATTTTACATCAAGACATTCATTTTCAAAAGAAAATTATCTTTACTGATGAAGCTTGCTTCACCCGCAGAGGTATTACAAATCTACAAAATTATCATGAGTATTCCGATGTAAACCCTCATTCAGCAACTCCTCGACATTTCCAACGCGAGTTTAAAATAAATGTTTGAATTGGTGTGATCGGTATTTAATTGGTCCAGTTATTTTACCGAATCGACTATGGTGAAACTTATTTAGAATTTCTCCAAAATACTCTCCCGGATTTACTTGACGAGGTGCCACTACAACTCAGACTGGAACATTGGTTTATAAATGATGGAGTACCGCCTCATTTTAGTATTATGGTTAAAACCACCTGTATTTTAAACTGGTTTTTAAACCACCAGTATCTAAATAAATGGATTGGACGAGGAAATAATTGCCCACAAGTTTGGTATCCGCGATCACCAGACCTCAACAAATGTGACTTTCTTTGGGGGACGTTAAAATAATTTGTGTATTCCTCGCTAGTTGCGTCCCGAACATAATTATGGAATCGCATTACAGATAAATTAATGTCATTAGCAACAATCAGCGGTTATTGGAAAGAGTAGACTTCAATTTTTGACGAAGAATAAATTTATACCTGAGAGAAAACCGTGATCAATTTGAACAATTTCTATAACTTATCAGTGTAAATATGTTATTTGTGTTGTTTAACTTGTTTGTTTTTCTATTCAATTATTCTTATTCCAACTTTTTTCCTGATTGTCAAGTTTGACGTCTAATTTCATAGCCAACTTTTGAGTATTCAAAGATTTTAAATAACTGCTGAAATAGGTGTTTTTAGTTATTCGAGTTCTTCTTGAAAACAACAAAGTTTTTTGAAAAATAACAAGAGTAAGAAAAGTTTTAGAATTAAATTCCCCATAAAATAAAATGAAAATTTTTAAAGTCCTCCACGGGTTAAAAAATTCTGTCACATTTTAATGGTGCATCATCCCTAATCAACTCTTTAAAATGCTTCATTTGAACTCTACTTACTATCGATTAATGCTCTTGGTACACTCACAACGTCTACCAAATTTGGTGTTTCTAAGTTCAGGTATAACTGAGATATTGATTTTTTTCGAAATTTGAATCCCCACTTTGAAGGCCTATAACTTCTTAGGGGTGCAACTTAATATAAAGGTAAGTTGCGTTAAATCACCATATTTTAGGTTCCCCTACATGCCCCTCCTATGTGTCTTTTCTTATGTGAAACACCCTGTATTATGAAAAAAAAAACTGAATGCAGTATTTTAGACAAGTTATGTATATATTTTAATAGTAGAAATAAGTGGTATATCTTATTATTATTGTACATGTTTTGTTGACATGATGTGACGCAGGTTTATCAACAAAAGACTATATAGAGAAACAATGTAGCCGTTTGATTTTGTTCCATCATTTTGTTTTAATATTACTGGATGTATTGTAAAGAACTGAAGTTTTTGTATCATAGAGATGAACTCTTCTACCTCCAAAATTCATATAAAATCATATGTGGCGTGAATATTTTATTTCACTGGAATTTGATAAAGATTTAAAAAAAGTGACTTCAAAATGACGAAGGTTCTTAAAAAAGGTCCTTAAAAATACCTTTTTTACTGGCAAGCAATGAATTTACCTCTCAGGTCATGTTAATTCTCAATAAATGTGGAGTTCTGAAAATCCACATTTATAGAGAAACCTCTGGGAGCCTCTCTTTTCAGGACAATAACAACCTATCATTATTTTCTATTCAGTGAATAAAGAATGATAAAATATTTTAAAATAGAAGTTGGAGAACGTACTCATTAGTTTAAATTTATTTTTGGGTTCTTTATTTTACATAATAATATACGTTTCTTTTTCAATAATGTATTATTCAATGACTATGTTGTTAATGTAATTTTCTTAAAAATAAAAACTTCAGAACCTGACAATTCTAAGAATAATTTAAAAGATGCGTAGTCCGTTCCACGGCATACTTTGAGGGGTTTTGTTTTGAGCTAACGATATTAAATATCGTTATCGTTTGTACAATGGAAAATGTTCACATATTTGAAAATAAAATGAAAACGATTGAATTTAGACATAACTTCGGTTATTAATGCGTAAAAAGTTATGTCCCCCCCCCCCCCCCCCCCCCCCCCCCCCCCCCCCCCCCCCCCCCCCCCCCCCCCCCCCCCCCCCCCCCCCCCCCCCCCCCCCCCCCCCCCCCCCCCCCCCCCCCCCCCCCCCCCCCCCCCCCCCCCCCCCCCCCCCCCCCCCCCCCCCCCCCCCCCCCCCCCCCCCCCCCCCCCCCCCCCCCCCCCCCCCCCCCCCCCCCCCCCCCCCCCCCCCCCCCCCCCCCCCCCCCCCCCCCCCCCCCCCCCCCCCCCCCCCCCCCCCCCCCCCCCCCCCCCCCCCCCCCCCGCCCCCCCCACCCCCCCCCCCCCCCCCCCCCCCCCCCCCCCCCCCCCTCCCCCCCCCCCCCCCCCCCCCCCCCCCCCCCCCCGCGCCCCCCCCCCCCCCCCCCCCCCCCCCCCCCCCCCCCCCCCCCCCCCCCCCCCCCCCCCCCCCCCCCCCCCCCCAACGGGCCCCCCCCCCCGCGGCGCGCCCCCCCCCCCCCCCCCCCCCCCCCCCCCCCCCCCCCCCCCCCCCCCCCCCCCCCCCCCCCCCCCCCCCCCGGCCCGGGCCACCGGCCGGGCCCCCCCCCCCCCCCCCCCCCCCCCCCCCCCCCCCCCCCCCCCCCCCCCCCCCCCCCCCCCCCCCCCCCCCCCCCCCCCCCCCCCCCCCCCCCCCCCCCCCCCCCCCCCCCCCCCCCCCCAGCCCCCCCCGCAACAGGCCCCCCCCCCCCCCCCCCCCCCCCCCCCCCCCCCCCCCCCCCCCCCCCCCCCCCCCCCCCCCCCCCCCCCAAACCCCCCCCCCCCAACAAACCCCCCCCAACACACAACCCCCCCCCCCCCCCCCGCAAGAAAGCCCCCCCAAAAAAAACCAAAAACTCCCAAACCAACCCCCCCCCCCCCCCCCCCCCCCCCCCCCCCCCCCCCCCCCCCCCCCCCCCGGCCCCCCAACCCCCCCCCCCCCCCCCCCCCCCCCCCCCCCCCCCCCCCCCCCCCCCCCCCCCCCCCCCCCCCCCCCCCCCCCCCCCCCCCCCCCCCCCCCCCCCCCCCCCCCCCCCCCCCCCCCCCCCCCCCCCCCCCCCCCCCCCCCCCCCCCCCCCCCCCCCCCCAAAACCCCCCCCCCCCCCCCCCCCCCCCCCCCCCCCCCCCCCCCCCCCCCCCCCCCCCCCCCCCCCCCCCCCCCCCCCCCCCCCCCCCCCCCCCCCCCCCCCCCCCCCCCCCCCCCCCCCCCCCCCCCCCCCCCCCCCCCCCCCCCCCCCCCCCCCCCCCCCCCCCCCCCCCCCCCCCCCCCGCGCCCCCCCCCCCCCCCCCCCCCCCCCCCCCCCCCCCCCCCCCCCCCCCCCCCCCCCCCCCCCCCCCCCCCCCCCCCCCCCCCCCCCCCCCCCCCCCCCCCCCCCCCCCCCCCCCCCCCCCCCCCCCCCCCCCCCCCCCCCCCCCCCCCCCCCCCCCCCCCCCCCCCCCCCCCCCCCCCCCCCCCCCCCCCCCCCCCCCCCCCCCCCCCCCCCCCCCCCCCCCCCCCCCCCCCCCCCCCCCCCCCCCCCCCCCCCCCCCCCCCCCCCCCCCCCCCCCCCCCCCCCCCCCCCCCCCCCCCCCCCCCCCCCCCCCCCCCCCCCCCCCCCCCCCCCCCCCCCCCCCCCCCCCCCAAAAAACACCCCCCCCCCCCCCCCCCCCCCCCCCCCCGGGGGCCCCGGGGCCCCCCCCCCCCCCCCCCGGCCCCCCCCCCCCCCCCCCCCCCCCCCCGGGGCCGGGCGCCGGGGGGGGGCCCCGGCCCCCCCCCCCCCCCCCCCCCCCCCCCCCCCCCCCCCCCCCCCCCCCCCCCCCCGCCCCCCCCCCCCCCCCCCCCCCCCCCCCCCCCCCCCCCCCCCCCCCCCCCCCCCCCCCCCCCCCCCCCCCCCCCCCCCCCCCCCCCCCCCCCCCCCCCCCCCCCCCCCCCCCCCCCCCCCCCCCCCCCCCCCCCCCCCCCCCCCCCCCCCCCGCCCCCCCCCCCCCCCCCCCCCCCCCCCCCCCCCCCCCCCCCCCCCCCCCCCCCCCCCCCCCCCCCCCCCCCCCCCCCCCCCCCCCCCCCCCCCCCCCCCCCCCCCCCCCCCCCCCCCCCCCCCCCCCCCCCCCCCCCCCCCCCCCCCCCCCCCCCCCCCCCCCCCCCCCCCCCCCCCCCCCCCCCCCCCCCCCCCCCCCCCCCCCCCCCCCCCCCCCCCCCCCCCCCCCCCCCCCCCCCCCCCCCCCCCCCCCCCCCCCCCCCCCCCCCCCCCCCCCCCCCCCCCCCCCCCCCCCCCCCCCCCCCCCCCCCCCCCCCCCCCCCCCCCCCCCCCCCCCCCCCCCCCCCCCCCCCCCCCCCCCCCCCCCCCCCCCCCCCCCCCCCCCCCCCCCCCCCCCCCCCCCCCGGGCCCCCCCCCCCCCCCCCCCCCCCCCCCCCCCCCCCCCCCCCCCCCCCCCCCCCCCCCCCCCCCCCCCCCCCCCCCCCCTTTTTTTTTCCCCCCCCCCCCCCCCCCCCCCCCCCCCCCCCCCCCCCCCCCCCCCCCCCCCCCCCCCCCCCCCCCCCCTCCCCCCTCCTCTCCCTCTTTTCCCCCCCCCCCCCCCCCCCCCCCCCCCCCCCCCCCCCCCCCCCCCCCCCCCCCCCCCCCCCCCCCCCCCCCCCCCCCCCCCCCCCCCCCCCCCCCCCCCCCCCCCCCCCCCCCCCCCCCCCCCCCCCCCCCCCCCCCCCCCCCCCCCCCCCCCCCCCCCCCCCCCCCCCCCCCCCCCCCCCCCCCCCCCCCCCCCCCCCCCCCCCCCCCCCCCCCCCCCCCCCCCCCCCCCCCCCTCTTTTTCTTTTTTTTTCCCCCCCCCCCCCCCCCCCCCCCCCCCCCCCCCCCCCCCCCCCCCCCCCCCCCTCCCCCCCCCCCCCCCCCCCCCCCCCCCCCCCCCCCCCCCCCCCCCCCCCCCCCCCCCCCCCCCCCCCCCCCCCCCCCCCCCCCCCCCCCCCCCCCCCCCCCCCCCCCCCCCCCCCCCCCCCCCCCCCCCCCCCCCCCCCCCCCCCCCCCCCCCCCCCCCCCCCCCCCCCCCCCCCCCCCCCCCCCCCCCCCCCCCCCCCCCCCCCCCCCCCCCCCCCCCCCCCCCCCCCCCCCCCCCCCCCCCCCCCCCCCCCCCCCCCCCCCCCCCCCCCCCCCCCCCCCCCCCCCCCCCCCCCCCCCCCCCCCCCCCCCCCCCCCCCCCCCCCCCCCCCCCCCCCCCCCCCCCCCCCCCCCCCCCCCCCCCCCCCCCCCCCCCCCCCCCCCCCCCCCCCCCCCCCCCCCCCCCCCCCCCCCCCCCCCCCCCCCCCCCCCCCCCCCCCCCCCCCCCCCCCCCCCCCCCCCCCCCCCCCCCCCCCCCCCCCCCCCCCCCCCCCCCCCCCCCCCCCCCCCCCCCCCCCCCCCCCCCCCCCCCCCCCCCCCCCCCCCCCCCCCCCCCCCCCCCCCCCCCCCCCCCCCCCCCCCCCCCCCCCCCCCCCCCCCCCCCCCCCCCCCCCCCCCCCCCCCCCCCCCCCGCCCCCCCCCCCCCCCCCCCCCCCCCCCCCCCCCCCCCCCCCCCCCCCCCCCCCCCCCCCCCCCCCCCCCCCCCCCCCCCCCCCCCCCCCCCCCCCGCCCCCCCCCCCCCCCCCCCCCCCCCCCCCCCCCCCCCCCCCCCCCCCCCCCCCCCCCCCCCCCCCGGCGCCGGGCCCCCCCCCCCCCCCCCCCCCCCCCCCCCCCCCCCCCCCCCCCCCCCCGGGGCCCCCCCCCCCCCCCCCCCCCCCCCCCCCCCCCCCCCCCCCCCCCCCCCCCCCCCCCCCCCCCCCCCCCCCCCCCCCCCCCCCCCCCCCCCCCCCCCCCCCCCCCCCCCCCCCCCCCCCCCCCCCCCCCCCCCCCCCCCCCCCCCCCCCCCCCCCCCCCCCCCCCCCCCCCCCCCCCCCCCCCCCCAAACCCCCCCCCGAAAAAAACCCAACCCCCCCCCCCCCCCCCCCCCCCCCCCCCCCCCCCCCCCCCCCCCCCCCCCCCCCCCCCCCCCCCCCCCCCCCCCCCCCCCCCCCCCCCCCCCCCCCCCCCCCCCCCCCCCCCCCCCCCCCCCCCCCCCCCCCCCCCCCCCCCCCCCCCCCCCCCCCCCCCCCCCCCCCCCCCCCCCCCCCCCCCCCCCCCCCCCCCCCCCCCCCCCCCAACCCCCCCCCCCCCCCCCCCCCCCCCCCCCCCCCCCCCCCCCCCCCCCCCCCCCCCCCCCCCCCCCCCCCCCCCCCCCCCCCCCCCCCCCCCCCCCCCCCCCCCCCCCCCCCCCCCCCCCCCCCCCCCCCCCCCCCCCCCCCCCCCCCCCCCCCCCCCCCCCCCCCCCCCCCAACCACCCCCAAGAATCCCCCCCCCCCCCCCCCCCCCCCCCCCCCCCCCCCCCCCCCCCCCCCCCCCCCCCCCCCCCCCCCCCCCCCCCCCCCCCCCCCCCCCCCCCCCCCCCCCCCCCCCCCCCCCCCCCCCCCCCCCCCCCCCCCCCCCCCCCCCCCCCCCCCCCCCCCCCCCCCCCCCCCCCCCCCCCCCCCCCCCCCCCCCCCCCCCCCCCCCCCCCCCCCCCCCCCCCCCCCCCCCCCCCCCCCCCCCCCCCCCCCCCCCCCCCCCCCCCCCCCCCCCCCCCCCCCCCCCCCCCCCCCCCCCCCCCCCCCCCCCCCCCCCCCCCCCCCCCCCCCCCCCCCCCCCCCCCCCCCCCCCCCCCCCCCCCCCCCCCCCCCCCCCCCCCCCCCCCCCCCCCCCCCCCCCCCCCCCCCCCCCCCCCCCCCCCCCCCCCCCCCCCCCCCCCCCCCCCCCCCCCCCCCCCCCCCCCCCCCCCCCCCCCCCCCCCCCCCCCCCCCCCCCCCCCCCCCCCCCCCCCCCCCCCCCCCCCCCCCCCCCCCCCCCCCCCCCCCCCCCCCCCCCCCCCCCCCCCCCCCCCCCCCCCCCCCCCCCCCCCCCCCCCCCCCCCCCCCCCCCCCCCCCCCCCCCCCCCCCCCCCCCCCCCCCCCCCCCCCCCCCCCCCCCCCCCCCCCCCCCCCCCCCCCCCCCCCCCCCCCCCCCCCCCCCCCCCCCCCCCCCCCCCCCCCCCCCCCCCCCCCCCCCCCCCCCCCCCCCCCCCACCCCCCCCCCCCCCCCCCCCCCCCCCCCCCCCCCCCCCCCCCCCCCCCCCCCCCCCCCCCCCCCCCCCCCCCCCCCCCCCCCCCCCCCCCCCCCCCCCCCCCCCCCCCCCCCCCCCCCCCCCCCCCCCCCCCCCCCCCCCCCCCCCCCCCCCCCCCCCCCCCCCCCCCCCCCCCCCCCCCCCCCCCCCCCCCCCCCCCCCCCCCCCCCCCCCCCCCCCCCCCCCCCCCCCCCCCCCCCCCCCCCCCCCCCCCCCCCCCCCCCCCCCCCCCCCCCCCCCCCCCCCCCCCCCCCCCCCCCCCCCCCCCCCCCCCCCCCCCCCCCCCCCCCCCCCCCCCCCCCCCCCCCCCCCCCCCCCCCCCCCCCCCCCCCCCCCCCCCCCCCCCCCCCCCCCCCCCCCCCCCCCCCCCCCCCCCCCCCCCCCCCCCCCCCCCCCCCCCCCCCCCCCCCCCCCCCCCCCCCCCCCCCCCCCCCCCCCCCCCCCCCCCCCCCCCCCCCCCCCCCCCCCCCCCCCCCCCCCCCCCCCCCCCCCCCCCCCCCCCCCCCCCCCCCCCCCCCCCCCCCCCCCCCCCCCCCCCCCCCCCCCCCCCCCCCCCCCCCCCCCCCCCCCCCCCCCCCCCCCCCCCCCCCCCCCCCCCCCCCCCCCCCCCCCCCCCCCCCCCCCCCCCCCCCCCCCCCCCCCCCCCCCCCCCCCCCCCCCCCCCCCCCCCCCCCCCCCCCCCCCCCCCCCCCCCCCCCCCCCCCCCCCCCCCCCCCCCCCCCCCCCCCCCCCCCCCCCCCCCCCCCCCCCCCCCCCCCCCCCCCCCCCCCCCCCCCCCCCCCCCCCCCCCCCCCCCCCCCCCCCCCCCCCCGCCCCCCCCCCCCCCCCCCCCCCCCCCCCCCCCCCCCCCCCCCCCCCCCCCCCCCCCCCCCCCCCCCCCCCCCCCCCCCCCCCCCCCCCCCCCCCCCCAAAAAAAAACAACATACTTATGTGTGTCGTAATTCAGAGGGAGTGAAAGTGGGGGAAATATTTTCATGTAAAAAAATAGAAATTTGAAAATAAAAATCGATTTTCGAACACTTGATAGTTCCAACAAACAGTTCAAAATAATTCAAAACAGGCGTGATCTTTTCCACGGCATTCTTTGATAATGTTTTATTTAGATTTAAAAGGGGTTAGACCCATCTGGAGTGCGAAAACTCAAGGCATTCTTTGGCAATCAAGGCAATCTTTCAAAACGATTGATTTTAGACGTAACTATCGGTTATTAATGCGCTAAAGTTAAAACCCATTATACTTCCGTCTGTCATAAGTCAGAGGGAGTGAAAGTGGGAGAAAATATCTTCACGTTAAGAAATTCACACGCTCCAATTGAATTTATTCCGCACATATGGACCGCACTGTATAATATGCCATTTACCATGGGTATAATAATTGTGAAATTTAGCTTTTCAGCATTTACGAATTTTACTACACTCTACAATGAGGAACTTTACGTATTGCATAATATAGGTCGAGATTAAAAGAAACGAAGGCAGTTAACGATGCTCGCAACTCTTATTGCAGCCATTAAAGTAAGTATCGTATGTACGAGCGAAGTGAATAACATTTACGAACTTCTCTTTTTATTATGTTCGTAGAAAAGTAAAAAAAAAAAAATTAACAGCAATAAACGGTGGATCACGTAAAATGCACTATGTAGTGAATGACTGAATGTAATACTGGGCTTTTTTAAAAGTTTTATTTCAAAAATAAAATGCTGAACAAAGTATGGACCTAAAATTATATTCAATATTAATTGCAGTTTTTCTTTTATTTAAGTTGGTAGCACTTTCGGCGAAACCGGGAATTATATGCATCTATGTCAAAAGTTGGCTTTTGCTATTAATAATATAAGGTGTTGAAAAGTAGAAAACTTTGTCTTAATTAAGAAAGAAAATAACTATCCAGCATCCTTAGCCCAGGAAATAGATTTTTTTTTAATTCCTCAAGCGTTAAAAAAATTGATAATTAGGTAAAATATAGAGCAATTTGAGTGCACTAGTTTTGGATCAAATCGGTTTGTAGGAACATAACCAAAAAAATTCATACACGTGTGAAAAAACGGTTTCCTCACTTTTTAAGTACCAAAAAAATTTATTTCAGAAAAACAAAAAATAGCACGTTATACGCGCTTAAAAAGATGAAGAAAATCAGTTTTTTAAAAATTAAAATCGGTTCACAACTTTTTGCAAAAACAAAAATAATAAAAACCTTCGAAAATTGCCCCTTTTTTTTTACCTAAAAACTCGCCGCCCAAAAAAGGCCGAAGGGCCTCCGCGGCCTGGTGCCCTTTTCGGCGGCCCCCCACAAAAAAATTTTATCAAAAAATATTCATAACTTTTGGTGCAATTCGAAAAAATGTAAAAAAGTGTGTTTTCGAAAAATGGCCCGGCAATAGGCAATAACAGTCTTACGGTATTTTTTCAAAGTGCGTTTGGTTCATGAAGAGGTGCTCTACAATCATACAATGGACCAAGTTTGTCAAATTTGAGGAAGGGGAAAGGCCGCATGGTGGGGGAACTCTCGACTGCTTGGCGCGACTGATTTCGTGAGCTCGAATTGAGAGAGTTCCCCCAGAGAAATTTCATCCAAAACTAGTGCACTCAAATTGCACTATATTTTACCTAATTATCATTTTTTTTAACGCTTGAGGGATTTTTTGAAAAATTGGACCTATTTCGGCTATATTTCCTAGACTACCTGGAAATTGTGAATTTAAATACTCCATTGCAACCATTCCAAATATTCTGTTGGAACCATAGTTGTTAGTTAATAACATTATTTTCACCCGGAAACAACAGTCTGCAAGATGGAATAATGTGATTTCTTAGCAGATCTAAATATTTTTTAAGAATTTAAATTTCCATCTATGAAGAAAGATCCAACAATATGTCCGTCAACAATGCCTATCCAAACATGAACTTTTAGAGGATTTTGGGTATGCGTTTCTTGGAACCAATAAGGGTTGTGTCTTGATCAGTAACCGCAAAAGTAGTTGACAAGACCCTGGAAGATTGGACGTTTTATCTCCTCCGGTTGCAGTTCTAGGTGTACCTGATGCGGAATCCTTAACGCTACTAGTTACTTGATTTACCAGTCGCCTTACTGTTGATTGGTTTATTGTAAATCTGTTGGGGTGCAAACTTGATCACTGCATGTCTCCACATTATTGAAATTTAAAGTGTTTGCTGTTCACTCAAGTGATCCATTTTTTTATTTATAAATTGTAGAAACGCAGAAGAACTAAGAAATTATTATTGAAAAAAAAAGTGTATTAACCGCATTTATCCCCCATCCCCTTAGCCGATTCACCTGTAAATCTAATTAGTTGCAGATCTCGTCATGATACATACGTATTTCAAATTTCAAGTTGACATTTCAGTGTGCTCTCGAGCTATCATGTACACCACAGAACAACTAGACTAAAATCGTAAAGTCAAACTGATGAAGCGAAGTGGATGTCAAAACTAATGTCCAGGCTCGCAGGCTCATTTATATGATAGTTTAGTCTTTCATAGAGTTTATAATCTCCCGTTGTTTAGAACATTTTTTTAGAGTATTGTTTATAAAGCGAATATGTAAAATTGTAATTTTGTTTTGTTAATTTTTGTAAATGTTTGTTGTTAACACTGTATACGGTCGTGTTTTCTGATTCGTATACTTTCGCAATTCCAGATTAGGCTTACAGTTTATGTGCCCTCGATCGCGTTGTTACTGAATAGCGGTACAATTGTATATTCCTATTGACTGCTGACTGATATAATTTATTTTATTTACTAATTTAACGTGTTTCGATGTAAAAACTGTTTATTATTAAAACTTCGGGGCTTGTGTTTCCTTCTACGCGTCCAAACCCCGGAATTGGGCCTCACTTGTTCTCATACAAAATATACGACTTTGCTTTTAGTTTAGTTGGTCTGTGGTCTACACAAAAAAAAAACGGGTTAACAGAGAAAAAAGCGGTTAACAAAAACATTTTTTTTCGTATAAACTTAAAATCACGACATTTTAGAAATGTGGATTGCGGATGTTAAATTCGCGAATGTTGAAGGCTTACTGTACATTATCTCTGCTCCTACTGTAAGCTTGATGTCTGCGAATTATAATAGGCTAGCAACGAAGTAATCTTTTTGTGCGAAAAGTAAGGCATAAAATCCTACCTGTAAGCCGGCGAGTCGGTGGCTATCCTGGATATTAGAATGTCTGCCGATCGGTTCTCCGTGTGATCCCCCACAGAAACGGCGAGGCCGTAGCCGTGCCCCTTTCGGACGTCAGGGTGACACTCAGGGATTCCGGATGGGAGACGCCCCCCCATCGCGTTTGAACATCCGCAGTGATTGCTACCTGTAAGTAAAAGGTTAAGTATAGTAGACGGGGAGTTGACAATAACAGTACAGTATTAGGCAGATACTTTTATTCGTTTTTGAAACATATAGGGCTAGTTTTGACGGTTTCCTATGTTTTTTTGTTTTTTTTTTTTGCGTAGAACACAATGCGCGGGGTCCGTAGAGCTGAAACCGTCCGCTATTTTTTTAAATTAACGATTTGTGAAAAAAAAAACGTATTTTTCCACATTTTCGCTTAGGTATATCTCCGTTCCTTGGCATATTTTATATAGCATATGGGTCATTTCATGCGAGATTTACAATGAAAATTTTAATTTGACCGCAATATATTTTTTTTATTGTTCTTTACACCAAAATATTCGACACGTATTTTTTTCATTTTGGGGAAATCGCAAAAATTTCGACCGACTACTATGAGTATTCGAAATCTGAAAGTACAAAAAACACTACATTTTTGTTCGCTGATTACTCGGAAAGTACGATACATTCGAAGAAAAAGCTAAGGCAATAAAATTTAGGATTTTTCTTCCTCTTTCCAGCCATGTGGTAAAAAAAAATTGACAAATTTTTATTGTTTAATTAGCGACATTTCATAAACAAATACACTTTTTTCAAAGTTGGACATTTTTTTTTCTCAATTTTTTTTTTGCTATACATATTGCTTAAACTATCAAAAATTTACTGTAAAATTTGTAGAGTGGGTAGTCCATAACTTTTTTAGATACAAATTTTTGAAGAGGGGCGAGCAGGCTTGGAGCGCGCGCTGGACGCGATGATTCTCGTATAAACTCGTCGCAACTCGCGGTTGTTCTTGTATACATGGTGATTCCGCATTTTTGAGCCATCCTGCAGCAAGTGCGTCGCTTTTAACATTTTTTTTATCAACAATGTCAGTTTCATTTAAAGATCGTTGTTGCAACCCTTTTGAAGAAAGCAGTCACACCAAAAGTGTTAATAACAGAAATTTAAGGCGCCCATCGCCTTCCTTATGTAAAAAATTGATATGTTTGAATGCAAACGATAAACTGTGCACATCGTGTAGACAAAAAATCGGAAGAATGTCCGATTCTGATTGTTGTGAGTATATTATTACTAAATTGCAAAATAATGAATTCAAAGTATTATTGTGATGTGCATTATTATGTCTTGCAAATTTTTAGTGCGTTTCGAATCTCAACGTACCGATTTGAATTTGCTATCAGATTCAGACTCTTCCGACGATGACACCTGTTCTCTTTTTGATGACGAATCAGATGTAAGTTCAGAAAAATCTTGTTATGAATTGTAAATATGCTTATTGTATTCATTTGTTAAAGGATCAGTCTGAAATGTGCCCTAAATTAATATCTGAATTAAATATGCAAGCGATAACGCACATCACAATAATACTTTGAATTCATTATTTTGCAATTTAGTAATAATATACTCACAACAATCAGAATCGGACATTCTTCCGATTTTTTGTCTACACGATGTGCACAGTTTATCGTTTGCATTCAAACATATCAATTTTTTACATAAGGGAGGCGATGGGCGCCGTAAATTTTTGTTTTAACACTTTTGGTGTGACTGCTTTCTTTAAAAGGGTTGCAACAACGATCTTTAAATGAAACTGACATTGTTGATAAAAAAAATGTTAAACGCGTCGCACTTGCTGCAGGATGGCTCAAAAATGCGGAATCACCACGTCTACAGGAACAACCGCGAGTCGCGACGAGTTTATACGAGAATCATCGCGTCCAGCGCGCGCTCCAAGCGTGCTCGCCTCTCTTCAAAAATTTGTGTCTAAAAAAGTTACAGACTACCTACTCTACAAAGTGGGTTTTACAGTAAATTGTTGATAGTTTAAGCGATATTTATAGCAAAAAAAAAATTGAAAAAAAATGTCCAACTTTGAAAAAAGTGTATTTCTTTTTTACCACATTCCTGGAAAGAGGAAGAAAAATCATAAATTTTATTGCCTTAGCATTTTCTACGAATGTACCGTACTTTCCGAGTAATTAGCGAACAAAAATGTAGTGTTTTTTTTTTGTACTTTCAGATTTCGAATACTCATAAAGTCAAAATTTTTGCGATATCCCCAAAACGAAAAAATACGTGTCGAAAATTTTGGTGTAAAGAACAATAAAAAAATTGTTTGGCCAAATTAAAATTTTCATTGTAAATCTCGCGTGAAATGACCCATATGCATTTAAGAAGTTGTAGCCTATTGAATTTCAAAATTTTAAGCCCAACCCGAAGTCTCTAACTGCTATTGTTAACTTGCAAATGAGTGCTGAAGTTGAAAATGTGCTTTTTTTGACTATTTTTTTTACTTCGAAAGTAGGGCGACTCTGTTGGAGGGACTGAAATTTGTAGTATGAAGTAACAAAAAAATTTCAGCTCGATTCGTTAATAACTTTTTGAGTAATTAACGATCGAATTCTCTTGCACGCCTTAATTAACAATGACACCATATCTTTGTTTATTGTACGATATTGACCGTGTTGGGCTAGAAAAATCATAAAACTCTTCAAGTTTGCGAGGCTTTTTGAGATTTTGAAAAATATTAATACTATATTGTTGAAATTGATAAAATTGAAAGTACGCTTCAAGATGAGTATTTAAAAAAAAAATGGGCGTCAAGATATTATAGTCACAATTCCGAGAATTTCGAAGCGGCAACGCTAAAACAATATATATATCGCGTCAAAAAAGGTAGTCGTGTAAAAAACGTTATAAAACTGACCCAAATTAATATTTTTCAAAATCTAAAAAAGTCTCGCAAACTTGAAGAGATTAATGATTTTTCTAGCCCAACCCAGTCAATATCGTACTATAAACAAACAAATGGCGTCATTTTTAATTAAGGCTTGCAAAAAAAATTCGATCGTTAATTACGCGAAAAGTTATTAACGGTTCGAGCTGTAATTTTTTTTATAACTTCATATTACAAACAGCAGTCCCTCCAAGAAATTTCATGATCATAGTCGCCCTACTTTCGAAATAAAAAAATGGCGAAAAAAAGTTAAACAATAGCACTTGGAGACTTCGGGTTGGATTTAACATTTTGGAAATTCAATAAGCTACAACTTAAACGCATACAGGTATGCTATATAAAATATGCCAAGGAACGGAGATATAAGCGAAAATGTGAAAAAAAGACGTTATTTTTCAAAAAATTGTTAATTTAAAATTAGCGGACGGTTTCAGCTCTACGGACCCCGTCGCATTGTTTTCGACGCAAAAAAAATACATAGGAAACCGTCAAAACTAGCCCTATATGTTTCAAGAACACTTTTCTATGATTTTAGCTCCTGCCTACTTGGACTAAGTGTTTTTCATGTATTGTTTCGGATACTAATACACAGGCCCACAAAGACTGTGCCAATATTTATTTTATCATCATGCACTGCATGCAGATCAGATTAGTTATATGCAGCTGTAAGTTTTAAAAGTGTAAATTCGGATTCAATGTACAGGGCGATTGATTTATCATAGGAAGTACGTTTTTTCTCAGAGACGGCTGAGATAAATTCATTTTTGTGAAAGTAAATTATGTTTATTCACCTTCGCTCAAAATTAAAGCAATAATAAAAATTAGTCCTAAGGACGCGACGCCTCAATTTTTATTTCAGCAACATGCCTTTTTTAACAAGGTGGAACTTAAAGGTGGAACTATTTTCAGAAAAATAACTTCTAATGAACTAAGAAAATGTTACGAGTTGTGCTTAAATAACAACGGTGCACGTTTGTTAAATAATTAACTTCCTTGTTGTTATTTTATTCACTAATTTGTAAAAATATCAGTTAGGATTTTTATATGATTATTGTTTATTGTTTAGGTGTCTAAATATATCTGTTTATTATAAATTATACAATATTTCAGCTATTAAAACCTAGGTTTAACATATGTTAAATATTTGATGTAAGTGAAAACACATTTACTTATGTATATGCTGAATGAGAAATAGCGTCGGAAAAATGCAATTATAAATGTTGATATATTTATTATACTATAGAGAATTCACTGGGAAATTGGCCATAACTTTTGAAACACTGAATATATGAAAAAAGATCATACAAAATAAATGCAAAAATACGTTTTTCGAAGTCATAAAAACATGTATGTATTGTATAGGCATATTGCTAAAAAAATTTGAGGCGTCGCGACGCTTAGGATCATTAAGCTCTATTTTTTATTTCAGTCTTAATTTTTAGTTAAAACAAGTAAATTGATATACTGTTACGCAGAAATGAAATTCATTTAGCTAGCAGTTTACGAGAAAAATAAGTAGGACACTCAATAATAAATTGACTATAACCTTTTAAATATTCAAGATACAAAAAAATGTTAAACAGAACTCATTATTAATATACTTTAATAATGGCAAAATGAAAACTGTTGCAAAAAAATGCTTGACGTCGTTAAGACATATTTTTTTTATTCTTGCCTTAATTCTGAGTAAAAGTAAGTAAAAACACACTTTGACAACAATTAATTTCTCTCAGCTGTTTCTGAGAGAAATTCAAATTCATCATGATAAATTGATCACCCTGTATAAGTACGGTGTTACCAAGGAGGTATCGACCTCTGGTGTGCATAAATTGGACAAGACATGTTCTGGTGTGTCTGAAGAAGCGTGTTTGCTTAGAAGGAGGGCTACGGTGTTGTTACTTAGAAGGTACGTATTTGGGCACACTAGAGGGCGATACTAGGTAACAATACCGTAGCATTCCTGGTCAGGAAACAAGCCATATGTAATATAATCATATATTATGACTAGGGTCCGGAAATGTGTCGGGCAACGCAGGGCTTGGCACTATACAACTCTATGATAATGAAAGTATAAAATGTATTCTTTAAGCGCCTTGTACATTATATACGTATGTATTTCGTTCCCGTACCACGTACGGCATTGACCCCCTTCCCTAACACTCTACAGAGCCCGTTTAATGCCGCGTATGCGCGGTAGTACGCTTCCCCATTTCAGTCGGCGCGGGAACGCGGGAGACTCTTATGGAGTTTTACCCGCGGGCACCCAAACATTCTGAAGCCTAATTATGACATATTATATATGTGATAATCATCATTCGCTGTCAGATATATCATACTGATGAGATAATAAGATCTCTAGAATATTTCTTGTTTCTGAAATTTTAAAGGATTGACTGTAAGCGTGCGTTCGAGAAAGACTCTGGTAGTTAAAGGAGCTAACTTTGTTGGAGACCCTAAAATGCGTCTATTTCAATTTACGCACACTAGAGAACGGTACTTCTGGTAACAACACCGTAGTTCTCCTGGTCAGGATACAAGCAGACACGCTCGTTCTTCGTAATTCGCCGTCAGATATATCACACTGATGAGATCTAATCGAAGTCATCTAATTGAAAGATATCTAATCTGAGATCTAATCGAAATGACAGATCCTGAGATCTGTCATTCTGGTGATGAATAACAATGAACGGAGAATCTTCCTCGTTTAATGTGCAGAATGTATTCATAAGAATTTCAACAAATTCTTCACACCAATTTCATACCAATTTTTTTCTGCAGCTTTAGAATATGCAGTTAAAAAAAATAACAAACGTTGAAGTAAAAATGGCCTCTTTTAACATTTTACTTCACTGTTTATACTGATAAAATAAATATTTATTTATTTAAATATTATTCATTAAGTTAATAATCATCATTTGTTTTGCATTTATGTAGCCCATATACGAGGTATGTAAATTAAGTAATATGACTAGCAACGTAGCGCCCGATCTAGCAACACTGCGGAGACGGGACCTGGAAGGGCGGTAGGATAACATGTAATGCACCTTCAGTACAAGTTTGAACTTGTTTGAGTCATTTGTTTGTTCTTTGTGACTATTTTCGTAAACCAGTGTTTTCTAGTGCGTTTTAAAAATAAGTGACTAATTTTGAGCAACGGCGTGCTATCAGGTTTTGCCTCAGACTTAAACACAGGCGCAATGGATACTTTTGCAAAACTTCAACAGACCTACGGAGACAGTGTTTTTCAAGAGCCCAGGTTTTTCGGTGGTTTAAGGCATTCTCAGAAGTAAGAGAGTCAATTGAAGATGATTCACGCAGCGGAAGGCTTTCATTTTCAAGAACCGATGAAAATGTCGATAGAATACGGGATCTTGAAAAGCGTTCAGATCGTCGGTTCTTGAAAACCATCGAAAAAAGGTCATGCATGTGAGACCAAACATCAAGAACAACTGGATGTTGCCATTTAAGTAAACGAGTTTTTAGCCAGTAAAAACATTCCTGTGGCCCTTCAGCCTCCTTATTCGCCTGACATGGATCCTTGTGACTTTTTTTCTCTTCCCGAGATTGAAAAATCTCGGGAACCTCAAAGGACGTCATTTTGGGACCATAAAATACATTCAAACAGCTGCAACCAACCAGCTGAAGGCTATTCTAGTATATGAGTTCCAGCACTGCTATGAGGAATAGAAGAACCGTCTCCAGCACTGTGTGGCTTCCCAAGGAAGTTATTTTGAAGGAGACACTACTGAATTGTAATTCTATTCGATTAAAAAAATCAGTCTCATTATTTAATTTACATATCTCGTATATTCCAGACTCACTCTATATTTAATTGAATAACTTTTCAAAAGTACACATTTTTTAGGAGGCAGATTCACTTCCCTTTGATTGTACGTAATTAATTTGTGTGTGTTTGTTGACCTGTGACATCGAGACTATTGAGATACTGAGATATTTTTAGCTTATTTACATACGTGTGTACCTACTTAATTTCACATACGTCTATAATGGTATGTTTTTTTAAGCCATTCAAAGAGCTCTAATTACCGCAAACGAATAAAAAAGATCTAATTGAATGTACAAAAATAACCAATGTAAAAATATAATTGAACATAGAAACGTGAACGAATGGATGCATTAAAATGAGAATTCTGATTTATTTATAAATTATAGTCTGTTTGAGAAAAATGTGTCCAGCGAAACTACATAGGTAAACAATTAAAGTAAAAATATAAAATAAAATACTTAGATATTACTGACTTTATGCTTGATGATGAACTAAGATGCTTTATTATGAATACTGTCTAGTACTTTCGATTAATTTTATAACGTATTTTTGAAGTCTTTAAATCCACTTAATGTACCAAATTGTCTCAAGAGTTGTCTTTGCTTTAAGTTTTATTGTTAGCTTCATGCAGGCGTCTAGTGACTGTGACTGCCGTCACATTTAGAGATTCAATTATATATATACATATATTTCTATTTCCATATAGTACAGGGTTTTTAGGATTTTTGAATTGAAAGATGAACGATAACTGAGTCTTTTTATACATTGCATCTTAGGTGAAGAGTTGCCCCACCACCTGTGCATGGAATTGCGTCTCTATCGATTTTCACGTAAAACTTTTGCTGGACACGTTTTTATCAAACAGACTGTACATAATGTGCATTTCTTTTCCATAACATATCAAGTATTCCAGAACGACGTTAACAGGTGATATCTCCGTTTCAAAAGGTTCAAACGTGATAAAAAAAATGCAAATGGTACGAAAAACTACTTCTGATTACAGGTCACAATCCGTGTTGTACCTTACACCCCTTAAGAAGTTTTGTCAAAACTATCTCATTGACGTATCGCTTTTTTGTTACTCACCTCTAACTTTGTGGTTAAGAGGGGCGTAAAAATGTGTTACTAATTATAATTACCTACTTTTCAATAGCTTTGACTTACATACAACCACTAAACAACTTTGAAATACCAAGTATCACGGTACTTGGAATGAAGTGGACACTAAGTGAACTAAGTGTTTAGTTAAAAAAGGTGCTATTTGTGAAAATAAATACTTGTCGGGTGGCTTCTTAAGGGTGGTAAGATGAAACGTTATTCTGGGACACCTAGTATACACGTAGAGAAAGAGTAATAACTAGGGTTCGGTGCGTTTGCCTTCTGGTATGTTAAACTGCGTTAGACTATCCTGCCCTCCCGCACCGGGATGACGTACTACTACGCATACGCGGGTCCTGGTGCCTTGGCAGGATCGGTCAGTGGCGTATATATGCAGGGATAAGAAATACACGCGTATATAATTCACGACCAGGGGTTATGGCACACATTTCCGAACCCTAGTAATAACATAATTAAGGAAATAAATAATAAATAGACGAATATGTAAAATATATAGTATTTTTTCTAGAAGCGTATTTTCTAATACACAGGGTGTCCAAAAAAAAGTTTAAATATTTCTGAGGGAGATTTCTTAGCTCAAAATGAGACAAAAAGTTATGAACATACGTCCGCGAATGCTTCCTAAGGGAGCTAGAACTCCCTGAAGTTATGCCCAGACGGTCTTATTTTTCAATTATTTCAGTAACCGGTAGAAGTAAACAGTGTACTCTATTTCCATTCTAAATTGAAAATAGGTAGAAAAAAGCAAGGTTCTCAGATATATTTTCTAAAATTGCTAAGCTCACTATACAAGTATACTTCATACTTCAGTAAACTGTTAGTTCGTGACGTTCTTAGAAAGCTAGTTTGGAAATATTTAAAAAAAAAATACATAGATATAAATGTATTAGTTAGCATTAAAATAAAGCGTTTAAAATTGCTGGAAAAAATAATTATAAATTCAAACAACTTTATGTATATTACTAAACTTGAAGATTAATTTTGAAGAGCCGGCAACGGCGGCTCAGGCGGCTGGCCGCACAGAGTAAAACCACTGGCGGTAACACCGGTCAACGAGATTATTAGACTATTTTGCATTTAATACATTGCTAATACTTCTTCGGTCCACTGTGCCATTTTACGACGTCGTTAAAATGATTTACGACTTTAGGCACTCAAATTGTTTAAGACGCCAGTGACGTGTATTTCAGCTAGGTTTATTAACACAGACAATTTTTTGAGATTGTCTGGCTAAATGAGCATTATTTACAGCAAATTATATTACAAATATCAAGAGTTTTGTATGCAGGCTAATTTTAATCTTCTCTATTGATTTGAATGAAAAAAAATTATTTCACAATTTTCGAATTTATAAAAGATATATGCACGCCCATGGAATCATAAAGTTGCACCGCTTTTTTTTGTTCCCCAGGCGTCCTCATCATTTTCAATTAAAATTAGAAGGACTATACCTACCTTAATTCCGGGCGAGAGGTCACCCTATTTAAAGCGTAAAATTTTACTTTGTGATTAGGTTTTTGAATATGTTTTATGGATATTCGGATTTCCTCCTCCATTTTCTTTAAAACAATGTCTCATGTTATTTTCGTACGACGCACCGTTTGCAAGAAAAACTGGGTTTTCCTAAATCGTGCATCGACTTTAATTCCGAAGTCAAAAATTACGCAGGTTGTAAAAAACAAACGAGGAACCCCTGCAGTGTCCGTAACAGATCTATCAAGTTGATTTTCAGTTTGTTTTGAGTTGTTTTGATTGTGATTACTTTTCCAAAAAGTGGAAAAGGGCGTCATCTTGAGGTGGCTTTAACTCCCTTAGGAAGCATTTCCGGACACATCCATATGATTTTTTATACTTAAGGAATTCTCCCCTGAATGTTTAAAAGTTTAGCGATATGAACATAATTGTGATTAGAAATTGCAACAAACTCTATAGAAGATTTCTTCGAATAATTCTTCTAAAAATAAAACTCCCTACCTGTATCGTCCTCATTCCCACTCTCCGAGATGGCTGCGATAAAACGTAACAGAAAAAAAACACTAACGTTACTTATAAAATATACATTGTCATTATTTCAACATCAATTCAAAAAGACCGCCCCATTTGGGAGAGCTTTTATTACTCTCTCGAGGCAAATTGTTTCAGAGATAAGGCTCGTTGTTTTTTTTCCGCTGAATCAGATCTTCTATAAAGTGGAAAATTAATTACGGCCTATTAGGCGACACCACCGCCTTTTCCATCTTAAATAGAATGCAGAGGTCGTCTTATATACCAGGTGTTTCTACAAGGGGTGGTCAAAATTAGAACACATGTAAAGCGAGTGATAAAATGATGATAAGAACTTAAATAAGTATGTAGGCACATATATTTTTTTAAATATTTATATAAAATGCTTTCTAAAGAGAAGCATCAAAGGGATGTTCTTGAAGATAGGGCATCCCGTTTTTTGTTTCGTTTAATTCATTTTAAACAATTGTTAATATCATTATCTATTTCTTGTACGTATTATTAAAGAAAATATAAGTATAAATAAATCGAGTATTGTTAGTAAATTTTCAACTTAATATCCCCTCAGAAAGAGTAGAAAATAACATACAAATAAGTAGAAGTCAAATTAATACTTACACCCTAGTGTTTAACACACTCTGTACTATAATTTCTAATATTAATTTGATTAATAAAACTGTTAATCTTTTCGAAACTGATGAAGAGTACCTTTTCTATAATAAAATGTTCAAGGAATCCAAAAACAACTTTTTAAACTCTAGTATAGAGATTTATAGTATAGAATAGAATGATGTCAACATCATTCTGTCAAAAATTTCACCTTTTTTTGTGTTTGGGACAGTCCACTTCTGGCTTCCTAATAATTGTTGAACTGTTTTATGGGTTTTTATGAAATATAGAAAATGCCTATAAATTATTAAAATATGTAAAGAGGATTACAATTTTTTGCCAGAAAAGTAAAGGTCAAGGTATATTTTTGTGGCGTGATCTCTCGGTACGAGGAAAATAAATATATTAACAACTCGTTTCACTTTACTTCCTCTGTATGCTCCCAGAATTTTGCTGCACGATATATCCTGTATTTGCGAGTTTAAAACATATTATGAACACGTTTGATTTGTATAAAATATAAGTTTTATTCCATGGTCGTAACTTGAACACGTAGGTTAATAATAGATTCTAGGAACGGTCTTAACGCGACTGGAATATTGTTATAACGAGCCATCTAAAAACGTCATCAAATCTGGCTATCAACGAGAGAAATACAAATAGCAGTTATGTTGGAGCTCGAAACGAAACATTGTTGTTGTCAAATTTTTTCCAAATGACTGTCACAATTGTAAAATAAATAATGGCTGTCTCATAACATAACAGCCTTGACAATTAAATAAGATTATAAATTTAGGATCAAGAATAGAATACGTCTTTTTTTGGTTGGCCAACTTTGATGACGTATTTTTTTTAGTATTAATTAACCTGCGCTGATAAATCCATCATTCGTGTGCATGAAACGTCGAATGTGCAGAAGAAAAACGTTTTCGGACGTTTTACCAAGGACATCACTAACTATTGTGACTCGTTGGGGCACAATGGGTACAGGTAGCTATTATAAGTGACAGGCTCTAGAGCTTAACTCCTGAACATATGAAACAGTCATTCATAAATAATTTATGGAAACTCAAATGGCAGTACGGACACGTTATAGTAGGTATCTGTTATCGTGTGTTTGCAAGTTCTGTGTCTTGTGCTTATGGTTCCTTTGTCGATTAGTTCTACGGCGGGCTACAACAATCACCATCACATGTATAAGGTAAGACCTGTTTAACATTTTGGAACGCACAAATAGTGGTATATTGGAGCCGCCCCTGGTAAAACACGGATCTATTATTAATTTCCGAGTTCTAGTTGTAACAAATGTATAAAACAAAAACATTGTTTTTATCGATAAAATATATAATCGTATGTTTTATTTAAAAATAAACATGTTTTTTTAATCCTCACCTTAAATGAAGTAATTAATAGAGTTGGATAATCGGTGCCGCGCGCTAATGGCGTAGGCGTCATTTGCGATAATTTTTAATCGTTGTAAATATACTTGAACGAAAATTTAAAACACTTACCCTCTTAAACATCATTAGCTTGAGGGAGTCGTCAATGCGTTGAAATGATGGAGTATACGTCATGTATGCGGCACCGATTATCCAACTCTAGTAATTAATCAATTTATATTTAACTTCCAACATATAAGAACATATTTCTGTTCTTTACCGATAATTAATTTTGATAAATCGCATTTTATTTTAAATCGTAGCGAAATAAATTTATGATGAGTGCACAGAGTTTGAATGTTTTTCACTTTAACCCCGCTTCAAGAGAGTTCAGTAAGTTACTTATGAAGACAAACAATTTACTGTGAAATAAGAACGATGAATTATGAAAGTACCTAGAATAAATAATACGGCACAACTGAGATAACTGCTTAAGCTAACACTGGGTTCGCATAATAAACTATAACCTGATTTCAAGCTCGAAGAAGCTAAGCGGAAAATGTATTATCCCAATTATGTGCAATTAAAACTTGCTCAAGGCATAAGCGATAAATATTCCAACAAGAACATTTTAGAATTAAGATTGTCTAAACGTCATACAATTCCAGAAATTCTATAAAGTTTATATAAGATGATGATGCATGACAAATAATTGTATTCCAAAAAATTATTTGTTATGGTATTAGAACCACTATTTGATGGAATTAGTCCATTTTTGATACAGGAAATATCTTGTTAAATATTACATAGTGAAAATTTCGAAATTTCAATGGCTACTTTGAAATATCTCATTCGTTATACCCATAAAAGTCATACAATATTAATTTCTTCAATTTCTAAATTTTAGGCAACTGTAAAGTATTACAGGGTGATCGATTTATCAGAAGAAGTGAAGTTTTCTCAGAAACGGCCGAAAAAAATATTTTTGTGAAAAGGAAACTACTTTTACTTAACCCAAAAGCAAAAATAAAAAAAAAATATGTCTCAACGACACTAAGCGCGACCTCTCAAAAAATTGTATTCTCAGAAACATACCATTTTTACTTTATCATTATTATATTCATATTATTATTGTATTAATTATGAGGAATTTTTCTATTTAGATAGATAGTTTTTGATTTTGTGAAATAACATTGCTTTTTCCTACCATGACTTTTTGCAGATATACAAAATCCCTGGATGGTATTAACAAAACATTAATTTGAGATGTACAGACAAAAATATTCAATGTGCCATAACAGTTTAAATATAAACCATAAATAAATTATTTACGGTTTATATTTATACAGCGTGTCCAGCAAGTATGTGACAATATTCTAAGAATATACAGGGAAGGAAAAGATAAAACTCGTTCTTTGTATATATTTTATTTGCCGTTCTATCGAAAAAAGAAGTACCTTCAACTTTATTTCTCAGTTTTTACGATATTAGATTTAAGATATTTTACACCTATTTATAGATTTTAATAATTCTTGGGCATTTTAAATGTACCATAAAAACTCATGAAACAGTGAAGTGTACTGACCAAAACACAAAAAAGTTGAAATTTTTGACAGATGTCGAATAATTGAACTCATTAAAATCATTTTCAGATTCCTTGGACATACAGTAGAGGACATTACCTTAATCGGTTTCGCAAAAATCGATGCTTTTTTGGTTACTTAAACTTTTATGTGACAGACCTGACCGTTATGTTCAGGTACATTATTTTCCCGAATAAAACTTTCCACAAATTATGGGTGAATATGAAACATAACGGCCAAGTTCTTCAGATAGACATTCAATTATCTCAAAAACAATTATTTTTTTCGAAATTGATATTTGAAACGAAGATTTTGTATTTTGTAAATATACTGTTTAGCTGCTGGGGAATTATAAGAAAGCTTATAAGGGATGGTAGTTATTGAATAATATATAATTAAGGTAATATTAAATATATTTTTATACATGATATACACTTATGAGGGAAAATGTGTGTGATTGTACAATAATGATGCTAATAAAGGGAGGATAATGTACGGTAAACATTTAATTAAAAATAGCGGACGATTGTGCCAAATTTTAACAACAATTATGGATGCACTGATGCAAAATGTTACTCTTACAAAAAATGACGAAGGCGCTGGTGCAAGAAATTATAAAAATAACGGCGGCGCTTACAGTCATTTTTATGGTGTATAAAATCCGAATAATGGTACTAGTTTACTAATTTACTAAAACTTCGACATGTTTTTCACTACTACGGAAACACTATACTTTAACACAATGCTTGTGTTTCTCCAACCACGTTGGCAGATATAATCAGAGAGAAGTTGTTATATCTACACTTATGATTACAGGTGTATCAATTTACAGGTATAAGTAATATGATACTGTCGTTAATCTTACTTCAATACTTCCATATAATATAATTTTTTATCGCAAATGAGACATTTCATGAGGCGTTTCAAACAAAGGTAAGGTAACAAGGTCAGGCTTACTTTAAATTTAAGCTCCCCCTTATATAAGTATTAGTTTTAAGTAAGACCCGTGCAAATGGGTATCAAGAGCGTTAGCCAAGCCTGTTATAATTAAGGACTCCGGTTTTAAAGTTGGAAAGTTTATCGCAAAATAAATACCGAACAGCCCTTTCGTAATACCCCTTTTAGCCTAATAACGCGTAAGAGTCCTTTCATACAATTTATTTTTATAACGATAGTCTACAGAAAACATAGGAAACTTATTAAATTATTCATGACGTGTCATATTTAGTTATTTATATAAACTCCAACGGGGGTATGCCCGTGATTACAGGATAAGGTCAAACCATACAGTTTTTAATAAAATAATGCAATTATTTATCAAAAACTAAACACATTACGTGCCATCAATATAAGAAAATATATAATATATAGTGTTTTGGTAAAGTAGTGGATAAAAATCGATAAAACCGCTACGATTTTTTTTTTTAAAAAATCGTTCTTACACGGCCATTGTTTAGTATAGCTCTTATTTTTTCGACCACTTGTGAGAAGGCTACGAAGTCTTCCATACTGTTTTTTAAATTGCAAATACTATTTTTATGAAATAACTGGAAAGAGCACTAATTTCTCATTTACAGAATGGTAAATACAGATATAGGTAAAACATTTTTTAAGAAAAATGTTCTTAAAGTTAAAAAACTATATCTACTAGAAATGAAAGAAAATGAAAAAATATTGATTTCAACGTTCAAACTGTGCGCCATTGACAGCCTGACAGCGCTCAAAACTCTTTAGAAAATTTTGTTGAACATTATCAATAACTGATGGAGGTAAGCATCGTTTTTCTTGACGAATTATAACTTTTAAATCAACCAAGTGTATGGGCCGAATAATCTAGAATTTTCTGTTCAACAAGACCTTCTTGAGCGCCTTACGTACTGTCAGACTGTTAATGGTGCACAGTTTGAAGATTGATATGAGTTATTTTTGTTAATTTTCATTTGTAGTAAATTTAGTTTTCCAGTCAATTTTTTAAAAAATGTCCTAATGACCTACATCAATGTTCGTGAAAAAAGAGTTCTTTCTAGTACCGTCAACAAAAATAGGAGCTGACACAAAAAAACTATTGGCCGAAAAAAATCAAGTTTGACGATTTCACTTAAGTTAGAACATAATTTTCATCACTACGCTATCCTAGTTCATGATAATTTGACACCATGTGATAAAATGGAGGACATTAATACAAAGTGTGGTAATGCTCCACGAAGAGGTGTTGACCTTTTGTGTTGAAAATTCTCCCAGCTCGGCTCTTGTGCATTTTAAATTCAGTGGCGGTTGGTGGAATTTGAAACCTTCGTATCTTCATAATGAAGCATGATACCGCTTTATGCGTTAGGGGGTTACTATTAGGCCTAAATTGAAGGATATAATAGCGAAAAAGCATAACGAAAAATATGGAAGAATCACCAAAAACTTCCCTACCAGAATATCTCACCAAGAGATTTTTTTTCTTAATTACCAAGTAAATACAAAGTTTTTTTATTCAATAAGGATGAGGGTCCCTAAGGCCGATCGACCCCCATCAAAGTTGGTTGTAAATAGATATCTATTTTTTTTATAACTTAAGAAATATTATCAGTCGATTCCAGACAAAATGGAGCGTTTCCAAACTATATTGACACTCATAACATGTGTTCAAAAACGCACAAATAATATGTACACAATATAATAGTAAAAATAGTTTAAAAATCCCATCCAAAAAGCAGTTATCAGTCGTGAATTGAAGAGAATGTAAACCCAAGACATTTAACTCCAAAAAGACTGCAGACGACCGAAATGCATGAGCACTTTTTCAGGTTTCGAAACATAGATTTGTCGTCTGCCTAGAACTCAGGGCTTTGAGGTTATGGGGAGCGAAAAAGGCTCCTCATCCTTTGTTACTCGCACGTCAAAAGTCACACATCCGGATTTCGATCCTATTAGACCTCGTCATTGTGATATATTTGACTGCTAATAACGAAGAATGAATGTGTCAGATATCCTGACCAGACGTAAATATTGTGGCACTACCTTCATGGTAACGTCCTCTAGTGCATTTTAGTGAAACCAGATATATTTCGGAGGTCCAACAAAGTCAGCAACTGCCAAATATCCTTCCCAAAGCACTCAGACGGTAAAACAGTTAAGCTCTGATGAGGTGTGTAAATTAAGTAATGAGACTGGCTACGTAGCGCCCGATCTAGCAACACTGCCGAGACGGGATTTGGAAGGGCGGTAGGTTAAGTAGCGCACCTTTAGGTTAAGTAGCGCACAAGTTTGAACTTGTTACAGTCATTTGCTTGTTCTTTGTGACTGTTTTCGAAAACAGTTTTTTTCTAGTGCGTTTTAAAAATTACGCTATTATGATGATAAAAATGATGATATTAATTTTGAGCAACGGTGAGCTATCAGGTTTTGCTTCAGACTTGGACACAGCGCAACGGATACTTTTGCAAAACTTCAACACGCCTATGGAGATAGCGTTTTTTCAAAAGCCCAGGTTTTTCGGTGGTTTAAGGCATTCTCAGAAGGAAGAGAGTCGATTGAAGATGAACCACGCAGCGGAAGGCCTTAATCTTCAAGAACCGTTGAAAATGATCCCCATTTTATGGAACGTCTCGTTACTGGTGATGAGACTTGGGTGTTTGAGTACGACCCAAAGACCAAGCGCCAAAGCATGGAATGGCAAACTTCAAGCTCTCCAAGACCCAAAAAAGCCAGATTGAACAAGTCGAAAATCAAATGTATGCTGATTTTTTTTTGATAGCCAGGGAATTGTCAACAAAGAGTTTGTGCCTCAAGGCCAAACAGTAAATCACCACTTTTACAGAGAGGTTTTTGAAAAACTTCGAAAAAGGGTCATGCGTGTGAGACCAAACATAAAGAAGAACTGGATGTTGGATTATGACAATGCGCATTGTCTCACAGCCATTTCAGTAACCGAGTTTTTAGCCAGTAAAAACGTTCCTGTGGCTCCTAACCACCTTATTCGCCTGATTTGGATCCTTGTGACTTTTTTCTATTCCCAAGATTGAAAAACATCCTCAAGGGACGTCATTTTAGAACCATTGAAAACATTGAAACGGCTGTAACCGACCAGGTGAAGTTCCAGTGATTTTATAAGATCGAAATTCGGATCTGTGACTTTTGAAGCGCGAGTATCAAAGAAAGAGAAACATTATCTCGTTTATTCCTTTAATAATTGGAACACTTTTTAATTACTGATATAAATATACTGTTCTAGGTTATTTATATCCTATTTACTATTTTATTGATATCTATACTCGTCCGGTCATGGCCTATTTGGCAAGTTCTCCTTTTCCGGACACTCGGCCTAGGTTCTCAATAAGACCGACGTCAATGGAATGTCGCGCGAAAAATTTATTTATTGCATTCCTCCGGGATAATAAATCGAAATTGATATTGTAAATGTAAAAGAGACCGCAAAGCTGATGATATGCGCATCTATCTATTAGCATTTATCCTGGTGCAGATAAGTAAGTCGTAAGAAGAAATTTATTGCCTTATTATGATAATGCGATAGAATATTTATACATATACTTGAGAGTCGTGCTCTTTTCAGTAACGATAAATGAGAGGAAAAAAATCGGACGAACGTATATTTCTCAATTGTAATTTTATGCAAAAAGTTAAAGGGATAATGTATAACTGTATTGCGGATATTTCCCAACATTCAAGAAGTTTGATACTCTCAGTTTGACAAAAATATGTTTATTGTCTTTAAGTAGAAAGAGTCGGGTAAGAAAAGGTAAATCTGGTTTCAATCAAAGGTTTTTCGACTTTTCTTATTATCAACAGGACTTATTTTATTATCAACACACTTACAGTGACGGCGTAAAGTCGCGCATAAATTCGATAAAAATTAAAGAATATGGTTTTAGAAAAGCGCTCGATTAAATTTTTTTTAAACGAAGGAAATTGTATTTAAAAAATCACTTAGACACAAGAGTTGTGTTTTTCAACTTGTTGTGTTCAAGTCCCGTGTTTTTCTTCACTGGAGAAAAAAATATCTAAGTATATATCTATGGGTATAAACCAAACATAACCTAAAACTTACGTAGGTTGCGTAATGGTACCAAAATAGCTTGGTTGTAATTTAAAAAAAAAACCTATATTCAGCTGTATTTTCTGTTCCTATAGTAGGGGAAAGGGGTCGAATACCGATCACTTAAGAGCAAAACTTGAATTTGAAACAGAGTTTAATATGAACTGAAACTTTAATGAAATAAACATAAACATACATCACTGAACAGCTTATTTTCCTACAAATATTTCGTAAATAATAACATGAAACCTAGGAATAAAATACAAAATAATTGTTACATGATCGATATTACCCACCCATGGTCTGGTAATATCGATCACGGTAAAGGTTAATATCGATCACTGTTATTCGCATTTTACACATGTAGTGAGATTTTTAGGGTTGGATTCTCCAGTGCACGCGGCATGCAACCATGTTCCACAAGATCTACACCTCCACCAGACTTCATTTAATCCAAATTCCTCGCAAACTGGGCATATCTGATTTTGTTCATTCCCATCCAATAGAAGTGGTTTGTTTTTGGTGGTTTTTGTAGTTTTCCTAGTAGACTTTTTCGACTTTCCTTCTTGAGACACGTTTCTGGTAGCTGCTAATACTTTATTCGCTTTCTTTTTTTCCTTCTCTTCCAATTCTGACTTAAGTGGAGTAGTCGTTAATATTGTAGACTTTTGCTTCTTTCTTCTAGTGCACACTCGTGGTACCGGTATAGGTAGAGGACGAAGTTCTTCAAATGAAGTATACTCTATCTGAACCGTTCTATCTTCGTCGTCAGTTGCATCATTATCAAAAACTTTGGTTATTTCTGCTGAAGATGCTTCACTAGACGAAGATGATATTCTTGATCTTTTAGGAAATTTCTTTGGTCCAATACGCGGAAACTCTTTACTGCGTTTTTCTATTGGGGGTGTTAGTCGGTTTGGTCGATTTGGGCCTGCAACACCAGCGCTACTACTTGTTCCAGGGACTGGATCCTCGATCACACTGATCGATATTACCCGCCGCACACACGTGCTACAAATTGTTTGTTACAACACATAACCTCATTTACAAATTTCTGTAAATGATGCACAAACTATGCTCAGTATTACTATCAAACTTATGGTGCCCAAAGATTTGACTAATCTCTAACAAGAACTTTTACATACCTTAAGATATGATCCAGAGAAATAATAAAAAAACTTAACAAAACACTTTTCGCCACGTACGTCTCAGAAATTCGATCGGACTGATTTCACCTTTGTATGCAGTATGTCGACTACTGCATAAGAGATGGCCCCCACCTATTGCAAATGTTAATTCTCTCCTAGTATTTGCAAAACTAACGTGATCGATATTAGCCTCTGATTGATATTACCCTCCGTTCCCCTACAATTCTCTATATATCACCGAGGTCCATCGACTCGACGACCAACTTGGAAATGACAATACATGAGACGAGGTGGTCTACAGGGTGAGTCAAACTTAACGCGACAAACGAAAGGTACGGATAGGGCATGTTATTCTAAGCAAAAAAGTTCTAATAAACATGTGTCCGGAAATGCTTCCTAAGAGCGCTACGGACGTTCAAAGATGGCAGGCCCAAATTGATTTTCTTGCCTTTTATTTCAAAAACTGCTCGAAATGTCCACCGTCATTTTCAATGCAAAGTTGACATCTGCGAATGACTGATTGCGCGGCTGCACGACACTCCGCTAGTGGTATTTCTTGGGCAGCTTGCAAGATCCTCGCTCGGAGACTAGCTTCGTCGTTGACGGGCTCAGCATAAACTTTGCTCTTCATTCTGCCCCAAACATAAAAATCCATAGTGGTTAAGTCCGGGGAACGCGGAGGCCAAGGACGGGGACAGTCTCGACCGCGACCAATCCATCTTCCTGAAAAATGGTTGTGAAGCCATTGCCGCACTAGTAGAGTGTAATGGGCTGGGCAACCGTCTAACTGGAACCACCTGTTTGCTCTATCAATTAGAGGCATGTCATCTAATATTGCTTCAAATTCATTTTCCAGGAAATGAAGAAAGGCCGGACCATTTAGTCTTGGAATCAAGAAATATGGACCAATGAGTGTATCGTCGCATAACCCCATCCAAACGTTGCACGAAAATTCATGTTGAAAATGTTGTTCTTTTACAGCATGCGGGTTTTCATGGGCCCAAATATGCGCATTATGTTGGTTAAAGATACCACTACGGGTAAAAGTTGCCTCGTCCGTCCAAATCACCTTCCGATAGTAAGAAGCATCGTTTGTTATTTGTTCCAAGAACCACTCTGAAAATTCTCTTCTTCGAGGTAGGTCTTCAGGAAGCAAATTCTGAACTTTCTGCAAATGATAGGAGTGGCGACCATCTGCTTTCAGAGTTCGGTTCACAATGCTCTGGGAATAGCCTAATTGCAAAGAACATCTCCTCGTGCTACTTGAAGGTATTTGATCGAAGTGTTCTAGGATATTTTCTGTTCTTCGATTATTATGAAGGGGTGCAAAAATACCGTCTGCTCGCGATTTCGAAGAAGTTGTCCCAGTTTCTCTTAATCGTTGAAATGTTCTAGTAAATACCGCTTTGTCGGGCACTCTTCTCATTGGAAATCTTCGGGCGTACTCATTCACAGCAGCGCGCGCATTACCATCACAGTACCCGTAAACAAACACAATATCCGCATATTCACTTGTAATGTAGGTATTTGGCATGTTTCCGCAATTTACTCATAAACTAGCTTAAAATTAGTGACAAATTGAATTCAATCGACACGTCAAACAAGGCTGTCAAACAAACACTTTCAATTGTTATCAAGGCCTGCTTCTCTTTTTAATTAATAAGCTAATTATTAATTAATTTAACTAATAATAAATACATTTTTAATTATTTTAAGCAGTTTTTGAAATAAAAGGCAAGAAAACCAATTTGGGCCGGCCATCTTTAAACGTCCGTAGCGTTCTTAGGAAGCATTTCCGGACACATGTTTATTAGAACTTTTTTGCTTAGAATAACATGCCCTATCCGTACCTTTCATTTGTCGCGTTAAGTTTGACTCACCCTGTATAGAAAGAAAATCTTTGTCTTCCTATTTCTTTCTATTTCTATTTCCAACGAGTTACAGAGTTCCACTGCTTATTAAAGCAATACACAGAATGTGAACGTAAACGTACAATCAAATGTTGCTTTGTGCATCAAAATCACCAGACAATTCCCCTAGAATAGTCCCCTGGGCTTGGGATGATGTCGTGATGTTCCTGTGGACGTAATTGCAGACTTGTGACCTACAGCAAGAATGCGGACGCTTTATAAAACGTAATTGACTTTTCAACATTTATTTACTGAGCCCATCTAGCAAAATAGGGGTCGAACTCATTTCACAGTTAACCATTACACAGATTAAATTTTTGGTTGGGACTTTATACAAAATGACAACTACTCATGCGTAATATTGACTTACGTATTTTCATGTGGCACGTATGACCATACAAAACCTATGCTACCCATAGGAACCAACTTTATTGGAGGGATTGAAACCGTCATGACGAAATGAGCAGTCAGTTTCTGTCGCTAGAAGCGCTTGAGTATAACTTGATTCAAACTTCGACATTTAAAACGTGTTTAAAACGTTCGTGTTAACTGACTCATGTGTGGCGTGTGCACTTGAAATATGTCCGTCTAAGCTCGCAGCAAATTGCTCGAAAAAAAGTTACGTTTTAAAATTTAAAAGAATAAAAAAAGATACTCCTCAAAAAGTCGTCAACATTGTAGAAAACTTATCCTCTCAAGTGTTTGTCAAAGAAGAACTTAATCTCCTAAATAAAGGATTAAAATAAATATGCTTGAGTAATGAAATCCTCACCCAATCAAGCTGTTCTAGTAGAAGCCATAGAGCAACCTCTATGGTGCCGTCGAGTATTTCTAGCTTCAAAATACATTTTAACTCTTACATACAAAAATTCCTTCTTGATGAAAAAAATACATAACCTTTTTATCAAAAACTTAACCCACTCATATTGGGCAAAAAAGAATTCTCCCCCATTAACTCAAGCTTACGAACAATGCCAGGAACAAAACATTTTAACAATAGAGCAAGCTGAGGAAAATTGTATATTCGAATTGGAGTATAATGCCCTATTGTATACTCCTAATATTTCGTTTCCTCAATATCCTGAGTTTACTTCTGTTCACAACATTTTCTGTGAATATTCTTCAAAATATCCACACAACATCACAAAAATTTTCACAGATGGTTCCAAATTAGAAAATAAATTAAGTGGTGCCTTTTATGTCCCATTTTACTACAAATCAACTACAAATATTCATTTACGCTGAATAAGCACCTAAGCATTTTTACAGCTGAAGCAGCAGCCATATTAATCTCCATTGAATGGGCCATTTCGAATAAACTCGAAAATGTACTGATTTGCTCAGATTCTCAATCGGTCCTCAAAGCTCTTGATAATATTAATTTTTAGTGAGAAACACTACCTTTACCCTAATTTATTTATATATAAAATTATTAAACATCTGTACAAACATCAAAACATACAATTTTTATGGATAAAAGCACATGCCAATATTCCAGAAAATATTAAAGTCGACCAAATTGCAAAGAAAGTAAATGCACATAACAGCTCACATATACCACATCTTGTTATAACTGACTTTATAGCCTTTTTTAAAAATCATCAAAAGGAGAAATGGAAAGAACAGTGGCAACTCCATGGCGATATATCAAATACTTTTTATCACACGATCCATCCTAATATTCCGAATACACACTGGTATAATAACAGCAAGCTCAGTAGGAAAACTATTTCAACAGTTATGCGAATAAAACTGAATCACGGAAGATTTCCTTCCCACCTACATAAATTCGGCGTACGAGATAATCCTAATTGTATATGTGGCGAAATTGGAAACATCTATCACTACATCTTTAACTGTCCGTTAACTAAACAGAGTACAGACACACTTTTATCTTATCTACATGAGAGAGGTTTTAACTCTCCGATATGGCTCCCGTATATACTCAGTATAGGTGATGAAGATATTATGCAACACATCTTAAACTTTTTCAAGGCAATCAAAATAGATATTTAATAATGTACCTAATCTTCCTCAAATTTATCACAACCTTTGTATTTACCCTTCTGTTTGTTCTAAACCTATCATACCCGTGGTCAAGTGTTGTATGTCTAGAAAACTACAATGCCCTGACAGACCCCTGGGCGAGAAGCGGGTGGCCCTGTATATTCCCTCATTATTTTATATCCTTCCTTAAATAGTATAATTCGTGGATAATACACTTAACGTGTGAGGTCAATAATAAAAAAAAAGGATTAAAATTCGGCCTCCCTGCCTCTGGAGGCGCCCTGGAGGAAGTCGTGGAGGGTGTTGAATGTGCAATACAGCACCTGCCCAATTCTTACAGGGGGTTTGTTAGAGAAGCAGTTAGAAAACAAATTACAAAACAAAACACAAAACATTGTCAAACAATTACGAGAGAAGAATTGTTTTTATTTAAAAGCTCACAAGGGAAATAAGGTTGTTAGCTTAAACAAAAGTGATTATTTTCAGAGAGTCGACAATTTCATTTATAGTGGTCCTTACAAGAAAAAAAATAGTTTTAATATTCTCCTGAAGATGCCAACTTAGTTGGCGAAACGCGCGTTGAGAAATGTATAGTAATTCGGTGTTTCGTGGAAAACGTCAAGTTTTTTCTTTTTAGTTTAGTTTATTTAATTTTGTAGTCTATATCATGTGTTGATCATTTTTCAACAGATATACATAATACATTGTTCAGTTACATGCACGTCCTTTATTTGTCCTCTTTTCTACACTACTTTGTTTTGCTATTGATAGTTACGAATCTGGTCACCCTAATATAACCCAAAAGTTTTTAGATATCCATATTGGATCATTTAACATTGTTGCAATACAATAATAATTTAATAAACAATTAAACTTATTTTTTAGTTCCAAGCAACTAAGATATATTAAACAACTATGATAATGTAGCTTACGTGAAAATAAAAATATTTTTTGTTTTAAAATTTTTTTAGTATTGACCTGCTTATATCCATTTAAATATTTATACACGATGTATTTTTTTTCCACTTGAGATCCTGATGGTTCCTAAGTGAATTGAATACATTTACTAAAAATATAAAATAAAAGTGGAGTACCTAGACCATATTTAAGTTTCTCGCCTGTACGTTACATAAGCCTGTAACGGCTACAAAATGTCTTCGAGTCAAGGGCGTAGCTAGTATTTATCTTTGGGGGGGGGGGCGGGGGGGCGATCGCTGCAGATTAAACAAAAAAGCCAAAAAAAAAAAAGGTTACTAGAGGCAACGGCAACCGCATTTCCCCGAGTATTTTGGTTTTTACTTGACCCTTTGTGGGGGGGGGGGGCGATCGCCCTTCCTTCGAGTCGTCAGGTGGCGCTTTTACGGTTTCAAAGAATTATATTATAGATGGCTTTTATGCGTAGCATAGGTTTTCTATGCGTATGAGTAATAGCGAGTCGAACATGTGTTTGTGACGAACCTAATCACACGATTGTAACCAAGTCACTCGTAATACGTTTTAATCGATTTTTCAGTCTTAATATTTGTTGTATAAATACTATTTTGGGGTACATCAATATCAATCTCCTATATTTGAAACCGAATCCGAATCCTTTGAAATCGAATATGATGGTGAAAATTTTAAATTAAAAATGGACGATCCAATATAGCGCAATCAAAATTTAGACATAATTAAGTAGACTTAATAATAATAAAGTAAATTAAATTCTATATTACCTCACATTTTACTTATACCTTTATCTCAAATATATATTAACGGAAATAACGAAGGGGAGCTTTCTGAAAGAATCACTCTGTACACTCATAATGTTTTATTCCACCACGATATATAAAATCCCATGAGACATATAAATCATACAACCACCTTGTGTATATAGTCTGCTTTCAGAAGATCTCGTTTGTACACCTAGAATGAAGTCAGTAGAGCTTTAAATTCGAGATACAAAATCCGAGACTAAACTCCACTACATTTAAATACCATGACATCTCATAAGTTAATTACACTGTACAAAATTAGCCCAGAGAAATTGTACGAAAGGCAAATTTTAGTTGATGTAGGCAGGATTGTGTTCGATAAATTAGAACTTTTAATAACGATGTTAAATATTTAAACGTACAAAGTTGACCCTTTCTTAATGGTATAGTAACTATTTCTTTTTTTTTTCGATAAGTTTGGTTACATACATTTTTCTATTAACAATGTACATACAGTGTATTAATGTCTAATGTGTAATAATCATTGTCTATATCTAAAATGAACAGTTTTTGAATTTTAGTTTTAAGATAAAAAATTGAAATTGCAACAAGTGAGTATGAAAAATTCAGCTTACGGTCGAGAGTTTTAAATGTACGGTAAATGTACAGGGTGTTCAAAATAGAAGGACACACTTGAACAACTTTATATATGATATATTTCGCTTCCCTTTTTCATCCTCTTTTAAGACATATTAGTTATTGGGTTGTATTAAACCGTTTATCAAAGTGATTAGAGGAATAAGTTTGAATTGTATCATTTTTTGAGTTGGTTATTTCATATGGAACATACTGTATGTTATATCACCGTTCGCTTACTTTTTTTTTGTATCCTATATCTAAACTGTGCGGTTTTTGATTTACCTATCTCAAGGTAGGTATTTATAAAAATCGTTGAACTGAGGGTTACATGGAGTGCTGTGTGCCATGGACAACAGATGTATTATAACATTTATAACACAATTTGACTTTTTCTAGGAATATGTACATGGGTATCAATTTAATTAATATTATTAGAAATATATTATAATACAGTAAGTTCTATTTGAAACAAACGACTTACAAAATATATAATTGTTCAAATCTGATCCTCTAAAAAACTAGAAAACCGTATATTTGATGTATAGCTATGAAATATAAGTATGTCTAAAAAGAGGATGAAAAAAGTGTTGTATAGTGAGGGGCTAAAGTTGGGAAAAAAAACTCGGGTTTTATGTTTGTTTGTTTTTTGATATTTGAACGAAATGCTTCACGTCAACTTTTGTTTTCAATTTAGAGTTTCTCAAGAGATATTGAAAGCATATAGAGCGTTCGAGTTTCATGTATCGCTGTCAATTTTATTTTTTTTTTTAATGGAACACCCTGTATCGTTTTATATTTTTGAGCAGGCCTTTGAGAGACAATTTCAAAAATGTAACATTTGTCACATGTCTAAGTCCGATCGTTAATTGTTTGACGTAAAATCTGTTTGACATTACACTATTTAATATTAAAAGGTAAATTCTATATCACACAACCACCTAACATTGGGCGTATTCAGGGACGATCAGCGGCTGAGTAGCTAACTTAACTAATTCCCTGAATAGACGTGGCTGACACTTTTTGTATCTCAGCGGCTGACCAATATACTAATCCTAAAATATTATAGCTGAGATGCTGACTTGAAATAATTCTATGATAATGATTCTCTCTGTCGTTTTATTTGTGCTGTGAGCAACTGAATTTTAATCTACTTTTAAACAAAAGTTATAGAAAAGAAAATATTGCTTGTTTTTAAACAAAAGTTATGGAAAATAAAACGAACCTTTGTCCTTTAAGTGTATTTAAGAACAGAACACGGCAGGGAATTATGAATCCATGATTTATGAAAGTTATCTATGACATAGAACATATTACGTTTTCTAGATCTTTGCGAAACTCATACAAACGATTCAGGGAGTGTTAAGCCGCTGACTGTCAGAAAAGGCTAACTACTAACACATAGCGGTCAGCGGCTGAGCGTCCCTGAACGCGCCCATTGAAAATTTAAAAACGAGAATTAGAAATGAAATTCGGGGAATCAATCCTCAAGTTATTAGAAATGTATACCTCAGGCTGTAGCTCAGGAAGTATTTGGAGAGCATATCGAACATTTAATTTAGGTGTATTTGTTATCTGTTTTGAAAACTATTAATGTATCACTTACTGATTTCTCCATGTTACATTGTTTCTGTTGCTGATACTAGTTAGATACATTTCCCAATTAAATAGCTCTTATCTCGATAGCCACGAAAGTAACAGGTAACAAATGGTATATTTTGAAATTGTCTCTCAAAGGTCTGCTCAAATATATAAAACGATATAGGGTGTTCCATTTAAAAAACTAACAATGACAGCGGTACATCCTGTCTGGTACGGAACGTCCTGTATACTTTCACTATTTCTTGAAAAACTCTAAACTGGAAATAAAAATTGACGCGTCGAAGCATTTCGTCCAAATATCAATGAAACCCGAGTGTTTAATTTTATTCCAAACTTTAGCCCCTTACTGTATATCATAAAATATAGAACGTTCTATTTAAAATAAGCGACTTAATAAAGAACAAATTTGTTCAAGTTTTATATTTTATTTTGAGAATCCTGTACATTTTGTCATAGTATGTCGAGTATACTTAGCAGTAAGCTCAATGTTTCAAGCTCACAAGGTAAAAAAATTAACTATATAATTTTACCTCGGTTCTTTGGTTTGGTTTTCTATGGATTTTTTTTCTTAAAATTGAAATATCTCGAAAACCGTTCATTTTAGAGATAAACAATGGTTGTTAAAATTTTAAGTGACTAAATTAATGAGTATAAATCAAATATGGTATGAAAAATATAGCAAGCCATTTAAAATAAGTTAGTACTCACTTCCGGTGTATAAGAAAGAGCCAGTAAGTCACCATTATTTTAGATGTGTAGATCTTCCCGAAAACTCTCAGATATAAAAATTTTCAGCCCTAAATATTATTTTTAGTTCTTCCAAAACATTTAGTAGGTGCTACTCACCATGAAGCGCCCTATATAATATATTGTAATTCAAACAAATGAAAGTCATGTGAATTTTAGAAAATTACGTTCTGTTGGATAAATAGGGAATAGTATGGGTAAACATATTTTAGAACTGTACGAGAATTTTTTGTAAAGACTAGTTTCATCAGACATCAAACATTGTAATCACTGAAGCAGCTTTTCAATAATTAAATTTTGATGTATCCCCTTTGTCGCCACATGCACGAGTATGTATGTACAAGGGCAGGTTTAATAGCATTATTCTAGTAATTATTAGTACCTACTGATGAGACACTCCTTTCCATGTAATTAGATATAACAATCGTGTTAATTGTATTTGAGCCATTGAGTTGTACGTAATGACCGTCGTGTTTGTCAATTCCAGTTAGGCCCTGTGCTCGAATTAATATGTTAGAGCATATCTGTTGACTGGAGCCATTAATATTGCAATAGCAATAAAGTTCCTTTGTAACTAATTCACTGCTTCAACGGGAAATACATACTAATTGTAATGCAAAAGTTTCTCCAAAAGTTACTGAGTATCGCAACTAGAATATGTTACTTTGTAGCAATACAGGGATATAAGCATTAGGGAGTCCCTAATGCTTAAATATTTCTAAACCATTTGTATTATTGGAAACTCACGAATAAAATATGTTTGACTATTTTTCTATTCTATGTTTCTGGAATCAGCCCACAATCTTGGTATGATTACTTAAGACTTTCATGTTTAATAAATTTGAATTTGCCTAACAATTCTTCGAGAGCATTAAGTTTTTTCGCAATTTTGTTAATTTAGTAAGTCATCCAATACAACCAATAATTTAATATTTCATGACATGACAACCCATAGTATAAACTAGTAGTTATCACGAGAACTACCTTACTTGTATTACATTACCTGCATATAGCGTTAAAAATTTCATTAAAACCATTATTTATGTCCAAAAAGATCTTCACAAACACGTCACTACTCATTGCCCTCATTACACAAATAAGACAGGACCACAAAAGTTGTTCCAGTGCGCGGAAGTGCGGACCCGGTCTACGTAATGTTTTTGTGGTCACTGAACACGAATCAGACCTCAGTTTTCCTCGTTTACTGCTAGTTGTCTTTTTAATCTCAAAAAACTTATTTTACACGGTGACCAGAGAAGACGATTCCCTTTTCCCGTTTTTCAACGCACCAAGTCAAAATTGTGTTCAGACAAGTCAGAATACTCATTGCCCTCATTACACAAATAACACAGGACCACAAAAAGTTGTTCCAGGGCGCGGAAGTGCGGACCCGGTCTACGTAATGTTTTTGTGGTCACTGAACACGAATCAGACCTCAGTTTTCCTCGTTTACTGCTAGTTTTCTTTTTAATCTCAAAAAACTTATTTTACACGGTGACCAGAGAAGACGATTCCCCTTCTACGTTTTTCAACGCACCAAGTCAAAATCTGTGTTCAGACAAGTCAGAATACTCATTGCCCTCATTACACAAATAACACAGGACCACAAAAGTTGTTCCAGTGCGCGGAAGTGCGGACCCGGTCTACTTAATGTTTTTGGGGTCACTGAACACGAATCAGACCTCAGTTTTCCTCGTTTACTGCTAGTTTTCTTTTTAATCTCAAAAAACTTATTTTACACGGTGACCAGAGAAGACGATTCCCCTTCTACGTTTTTCAACGCACCAAATCAAAATCTGTGTTCAGTCAAGTCAGGATGCATTTACGACTATCAGTTTTTTTCCCTGGGAACAAAAATCCCTATGAAAAACACTATATTAAACACCATATCATATATAGTACATATTTGACAAACTGCTGACTGCAATGTTACAGGGATGATTTAACAATAACATAAGCCCCAGAAACCCTCAATCTTATGACGCACATACTCAAAAATCTTAATTCAAAAACCTTATATCTGTGTTCTGCAACTCTTAAGGTGCGTATTCATTTGCAACAGAATGCTCCGAACGAACCAAACGCGCCGCGCGCGCTGTAACAAATTTGTCTAGTCAGTACGTTGCGCCAAACAGAACAGAATGCGCCGAACATTTTCCGAGGTTTGTCGGTAAACGCGATTTGCGCAAAGGGAATTATTCTTTCGCTGGTGCTCAGTGGATACGGACGTTTGGTGCGTTTGCTGTGTTCGCTGTGTTTGCTGTGTTTGTCGCGTTCCGTTCTTGGCGGACAAGTAATTTATCGAAGAAAATGGACTGGAGCAGGGAAAAATGCCTTGAGCTGATTGATCAGTTTGAAAGGCAACCTGTATTATGGGATCCTACAAACGGCTTGTATTTTAATAAAATTATAAAGCATGATGCGTGGGTGGTAATTGCCAAAAATATGGGATGCGCCCCAAATGATGTCAAAAAAAAAAAAAATGGAAAGTCTTGGCTAATCTAGGACCTACTAGACATATTAGATTCTCAAAGTCTTCTGCAGCCCTCCTCGTAAAATTTTTCAAATGCATATAATCCAGGTCACTGAGTAAGGCAATATTTTTACGTCGCAAAAAAAAGCCTATTGCCCACATTTTTCTTTCTTTTCTCTTCTTTTTAACGCCCGTTAACGCATTTATAATTAAAAAAGCACCAGCGGCTACAATCACATCATCAGCATCCATGTCGACGAACTGACAAACAACACTGATTACTGGTGGGAACGCAGCGAACACCGCAAACACTCCAAACATCCCGAATTGTCCGCGCAAATGTTTGTTACAGCGCGCGCGGCGCGTTTGGTTCGTTCGGAGCATTCTGTTGCAAATCAATACGCACCTTTAGACGGCAGCAAATGATGAAGAAGCATAAGAATGGTTCAATCATGACTCTCAAACCCGTAGACCCGAAATCCCTCGCTTTCAAATTCCATAACCTCAATCTCAAACCCATTAATCTAAAAAACCCTATATCTAGGACCTGTGAAATTTAGCAACCTAATGAAGAAGCATGAATATGATCCAATCATATCTCTCAATCCTACAGCCTCGAAACTCCATAGCTTCGAAATGCCATAGCTGTGAAATTTCATAACCTCATAATCTCAAACTCATAAACCTAGAAAACCTTATATCCAGGGCTTACGAGATCTAGGAAAAAACAACCTGAATAAAGGGTGTGAGTATTATAATATTCACAATCTGAAACTGAGGATATGGAATTTTAGAGCGATAGGATTTCGGGTCTATGGGTTTGAGAGTCATGATTGGATCATATTTATGGCTTTTCATCACGTTAAGAGTTTGGAGGTTGAGGTTATGTGATTACAAAGCTTTGGAATTCCACGGCTATGAAATTGAGAGTCCGCTTTAGTAGTTGCAGAAGAGAGATACAGGGTTTTTGGGTTAAGATTTTTGTGGTTATGGGGTTTTGAGTATGTGTCGTAGGGTTAAAGGTTTCTGGGGCTTAGGGTTATTTTTATATCATCCCCATAACATTACAGTCACCAGCTCATCATGTCTGATTTAATAATTTTCATAGGGATTTTTGTTCCTAGGGGAAAATTGATGTAAATGCATCCTGACTCCAGATTTTTATTCACTGTGTTGAAAAATCTAGAAGGGGAATGGTCTTCTATGGCTTTGACTTTGTGTGCCTGTGTCAAACTACCGTATAACATGTGTTTTTGAGGTTAGAAAAAAAAACTAGCGGTAAACGAAGAAAACAGATCTGATTCGTATTCAGCGACCCCAAAAACATTCAATAGACCCTTGTCTGTACTACTACGCGCATTGGAAAAACTTTTTGTGGTCCTGTGTAATTCGCGTTCGTCTTTTACATTATTTTATCAAATTCCTTATTATACTTGATCTTTAACGTAACCCCCTAAGAAAAAGTCATAGGGACTTACATCGGATAACCGACCCAGTCATCTGATTTGTTCTTCTGTGACTTTTTCTTTTAGAGTTGAGTTTCTGAATTTTCCGGGACAAAAAAATAATCCGGGATTTGACGAACAATTCCAGGAAAAATAAATGTAATATCATTGAAATAGTTTTGATATAAATGTAAAACGAATTTGTATCAGTTAAGACCGTAAAAAAATATAATAATTTTTTAAAAACTGTATATGCCCAATCTAAAATAATTATATAAATTAGTAGGTATTTGGTATGTATTATTAAACTATGCTGTACCGTCTTACGAATAGAAGCACATACTGCATAAACAGCAGAAATTAAAATACGAATAAAACGAGGAGCACGTGCATTACTATGATGGATTAGGGAATTATCAGTTTATGAAGTGGCAATCCGAGACCCGGAAAAAATGTATTTATTACGAAAAACAGTGAACGACATAAAACATGAGTTATTGTGTAAAGAGAACAATAAGATGCGGGGTGTTTGTGGATATAAATTATTTTATGTACATATTAGAACTGAATGTAACAATAAAGTAGGCATTTTATATTGTATGCAGAATAGTTAAGGTGTGATTCCAAAAAATGAATAAACAAATAAATAAATAAAACATGTTATGAACTGGTAAAAGGAGATGATAAAACTGATAGTTTTAGTCATGGTTGTCGACACGCCTGTTGAATGCAAAAAAGTATTTCATTGTTAAGTGGTTAAAACTGTTCCAGTGTGGATTGATTTTTTTTAGATTAACACCTGTATTATATTACTTTAACATAATATAATTAATACATTTCTTTTACTACTATTATATTTAATTTTAAAAACTAAACCAAGTCTGTTTCCAAAAACCGGTAGTTCATTCTGCACACACGAAAATAACCTCAAGTATTCTAGTTTCTGTGACGCGCCATTTAGAAAATAGTCTACAGTTTGGAGTTTCCACTTGGGCAAAGTTGGGACGCTTTTATATTTCTTTTATGTTAAATGCGAATGATATTGCATACGTTTAAGTGAAGTACAACTTTATGTTAATACGAGACACAATATATTGAACAGACATCCGTTGTACAGCTTGTATGAAACAAGCTTGAATGATGTTACGATTTTAATGAATAAAATGATGCCTATTATTAAGTAAAATTTATTGGATTTATCGATACTGCTAAATGTAAATCATTGGAATATGAGGAGACTCATATTCCTATTACAAATAATACTTCCATTTAATTTGGTTACAAAAAAAAACTAAGAATTATTTGAATATTATCCAGCAGCATACGTTGGTTTAAAATATTTTTTGAAATGTGGCGAATGCGCTAGTGCCAATGGGTATTGATACTCTATTCTGCTTTCTTATTGGTATATTTTATGATTATTCACTCTGAATGCCTAGAAATCCACTAAAACATAGCTTTCAATAGTTGTGTTAAGTTTAATTCTGCACATAATATTTTTTAATATATCAGTGTCTAAAATTATTATGAACTAGATTTAATGCATAAATAATAACAGGTAGGTAACAGTAATAAACATTTTTTTCTCGTAATTTCACGTATACCCTATTAATTCATACCTGTATTCTATATTTCACATATACATATTTTATGTGCAACAACTGTGTACATTGATTGCTACAAAGATAATATTTCCGTTTACATTCGCCAAAAATGTGAAGCAATGTCTACCTATTCAGTCTATATTGAGGTGAATCAATCCAAGCATTATGATAATAATGACTTGTACTTTGGCATTTGACAACTGTCTATGGCAAGCTTTTTAAGTAGATAATATTTATTTGATACAAAAAAGTAATTTAAAATATCACCACTATTTATGGACCGATTTTCAATTTTAGAAAAGCAATTAGCAGATAACATATAAATCTGTAAGTTAAAATGTATAAAAAAAATAAAAGGTGTAATTTAAAAAAAAATGATATGTTTCTTAAACAAATACATTAACAACGTCAAATGGTGTATACAAGTAGACATATACAAAAGTTAAAATGTAAAACATAATAAATTATACAAGTTTGAGACAGAAAGTAACAAATAGTAAAAGATTAGATACTATAATATAAGAATGAGTGAAATATAATTGTAAATAAAAATATAATACAAGCATATCTACCGACTGTAACATTCTTCGAAAGAGTAAATGGGTTGACTTTTAAAATATATATTTTCTAGTTTACATTTGCCATGACCTTGTTGACAAGGATTATTTTGGACGTAAAATTTCCCGCTCTTTTCAAATTCGGGGTCAAAAGTAGATGTTCCCATTTAAAAAAACTACTTTGACCTTAAAATAACCTAGAACATCAGGTTCAAGGTCAAAGTCGTTGGCACCAGTGCGTGGCCCCCTCTGCCCCCTCCAACTTTTATCTAAATATTTTCTTCCTATCTAGCTGAGTTTCTGAGAAATTACGGTGGGGAGATTAAAATGGCCCACCCTGTATAATAATTTGATACTGTTTTCATCGACTTTATCACTGAGGTATCTAATTACGCATCATGACGATTAATTTTTTTTAGTCACTGAATTTGTAAGTTCAGTAAAAGTTGTTATCTATAATCAACCCTAAAAAAATGTGATAGAATGTGTGTTTTATACTTTGCTACTGTGACTTGTAATTTTTGTACATTAACAAGCCAGTGTTATCACAATTTAGTTTCAGTTTGTTAATGGTACACCAATTTGACACTTTGGACACTGACTTCTGGGATAATTGCTCAGTTTTTTCTTGCTGTAATTATAACGTATGACGTATTGATAAATCGAGACTACGTTAATATTGTGGCTTAGGACGTTTACAAAAATAAGGAATAAAATTGTACCCAGAATAGAGTCCTGCGGGACGTCTATGTAATAGGTACTATACAGGGTGTCCCATAATTATGTTAAAACTTTAAAGGGTTAAAAAATCTCAAATTCTTATGTTATTCGGTTAGATACTGATTTTTTTCATGAACACTATACTTCCACTCCACTGTGTGGATGTGGAAGTAAAATTAAAAGTGATTTTTTTTACTTACCTTATATGTGCGAATAACTTTGCAGGGCGGGTTTTAATCGAAACATTTTATATGAAACACCACCTTTAAAATCACCCGTAGAATACGCTCTTTAAATGTTTTAATCTAATTATCGGACACTATATGGAGACAAATACGTCAATAAATAATTATTAGGTCTGCAGGTAAAGCTTTTTGTCTTTAGATATGAAAATTAAAATAATATAATTCTTAATTGACGACGTTATGGTGTCATCACAAATCGCAACTTTTTGTTAGCTGTTAGTAGTTAGTAACGAGCCATCTACGAAAAAAGTCATCAAAGTCGGCCGAGTCCTCTTTTCAGTTCTTTCATAAAAAAATAGGACTTTCAAAAGTATGTATCGATGACCTCGTAGCCCTTTCACAAGTGACCCAAAGAGCCATACTAAAAACTAACAGTACCCCTAACGATTTTATTCATTATTTTATCAAAATATTGTATATTGTGACATTTTTGAAGTGACATTAGTGACAGCTGACAGTTTTTACATTTTGTAGTTTACATATTAAGAGTAGTTAGTTTACATACTACTTCATTAGTAAAGAACTATATATAATGATAGATGAACTTTCTAGAACAGACAGATGAACATTCTAAAGCAGCATTCTAACGAGCCATTAAAAAGAAACGTCATCAAAGTTGGCCGAGCAAAACAGACGTATTTCTATTCTCTCTTAAATTTATGACCTTATTTAATTGTCAAAGCTGTTACATTATATGACAGTCATTATTTGCTTTACAATTGTGACAGTCATTTGTCAAAAGTTTGACGTTTCGTTTTAAGCTTCGACATAACCGCTATTTCCATATCCATATCCATTATCTCTCTCGTTCATATCTATATTTGATGAAGTTTTTTTTGGATGTGTCTATATTAAGCCGGATTCCCACGGCACGTGAATTGTCAAACTTATGTGCTTGGCAAGCGGCTTGACAAATAACGTTTGGCAAGCTATCATTTTTTGGCACCATTCCCATGACGCGGATCAATTTTTTTGACTAATCCGCACGTAAAATGTTTGGCACACTTTGCGAAAACTCTTCAGTGGTGTAGCATCAAAAAAATGACAAAAATGTCGACAAAAACGTATCGTTGCTTGTACAGCTCCAGTAATTCTAAAATGAAGTCTTTTTACCAATCCACTTTAAAAGTTACGATTGTAAATTTAATTTATACTGTACTCTTTACGTCCAAACGTCCAAAACGCGCATAAACGAGCCCCTCTATTCCCACGGCGCGTGGTTTGCCAAGTTGCAAGTCGTACTCGTCAAGTCACGCGCAGTTTTAATCCGACTGTAGTGGCCGATTACATCAAATATTATTTCCATTTTGAAGTAAAATCAAGTGACTTAAATTCACTGAGAATGAAAATCAATTAATACTTACTTTAATGGAGAAATACGTCTCACTAAATTTCATTTACATCTAAGCAAGACATTTTTGAATGCAATTTTAATCTTAATTTATTACTTTATTTAAATTGTTGTACGATCAAATTGTGTACTAATTTAAAAATAACCCATACAAAAAATTGCTGTATTTATGTCGTTTTGTGAATGCATCATATTGTTCAAATACGTTACAATGGACTAAAGAATTTCATTTTTGCTTTCAGCTATTTTCTTCAGAAACATTCTAACTGAGCTTTACACGTGTAAAGCTTTATTATTTCATGTTTTGTGACACGAAGTTCAAGGAAGACAAAACATAAAACGGGCTCCTAGGTAACAGCAAAATATCTTAATAATTCCGTTTGAAAAGCATTTTGAAAACACGGCGTGTAGGTGTGCTTTATTTATAAATTTTAAGCTCTGCCACTCTTTTTGCTACTTACGGCTTAGGAATTTCGTAAAAGTGAAATAACGAATATAAGCCCGTTAAACTTCCCCAAAAATTTAATAATGTCATATCTCGTCTACGTTTCTGACACAGGTACTTGAGACGTCTACTTTTTTGTAATGAGGATTGAACAAGTTTTAATCCTCATTAGGTCTTTTTCGATAATTTCAAATATCGTACAGTCCTTACTTTTCAACAGTTGTAATTAATTTTAATGTATATCAAGATATATAAAGAATATGTTGTATGCAAGAAGGACATTTTTAGGTAATGGTCTTTTCTTTCTTGTATAATATCAAATATATAGTTTGATATGTTATTGGAGGTACAAAAATTGCAGTTATATAGAAAGGTATCAAACGTACTACTACGGAAGTTGTAGAGAATGATATAGTCCAATCAACGAGCGAAAGCCCCCATGTAAATTGGCCACTAATTGTTATCAGCAAACAAAAAAATATGGTCGTATAGAGAAAATAATTCTAAGAAAGATAGCGTGTTTTGCGACTCGAGTTTTAATGGCGAACATAACCAAAAAAATTCGCAAAAAGTAAAAAAAAAACGGTTTTTGCAAATAAAAAAAAAGCTTCAAGTCCTACACAAGAAAGTTAAATTAGAAATTTGTAGGTCTTAAAAATGCGCGTCGAATGAGATGAACGAAAAAAATCGGTTCATAAACATTTGAGAAAAATTTAAAAAAAACGTCAAAATTTGCTTTTTCGTATTTTTGCTGTATAAATTCCAATTTTATTTGAACATACATCTTGTTAACTACAAATATAGCATCAGACAAGCGGAAAATGACCCTTTTTTCAAAAAAATTCAAAAAAACTTTATTTTTTTCGAGTTATAACGATTTAAAAAAAAAACGTTTTCAAAAATCAGCTTTTACAGAGGCAAAAATGATCGTACAGAAACGATCGTGGGTTCATTTTATTCGCGAAGACTTGTACTTTCATGCTATTAAAAAACCAAATTGCTTTTATTTAATTTTTGCATAACAAAATGCGTTGTAAAATTGTATCATTTTTTCGAATCGATTTTTTCAAATAACTTTTTTAATTTTTGGTTTTACATTTTTGGCCGTTGCATATTTAAAAACTGACATTCAAAACACGTATTTAAAAAAAAATGAAGGTCCTACGACCTCAGGGAGCCGAGATAATTTTTTTTAATTCCTGACAGCGCTGTATACGTCCGATTGACTTCATTTTTACACGAAATAGATCTCAGACTTTTACTTTCTTAAAAAAAATATTTCAAATCATTTCGCATAATTTAAGTTGACATAATTGTTTGCGAAAGTACAGCGTTGGGTGCGGCACACGCTAGCGAACACACAGCGACAGAGTGGACGGACACCCCACTTCCGGAGTAAACACGATTTCAAATCGATCGCGCTCGCAAAATTATCTTTTCCTCCGCTTATAAAAAGTTATCTCGGCTCCCTGAGGTCGTAGGACCTTCATTTTTTTTAAATGCGTGTTTTGAATGCCAGTTTTCAAATATGCAATGGCCAAAAATGTAAAACCAAAATTAAAAAAGTTATTCGAAAAACCGAAAAAAAAGACGATTTCAAAAATCAGCTTTTACAGAGTCCATGATCGTTTCTATACGATCATTTTTGCCTTTGTAAAAGCTGATTTTTGAAAATGTCTTTTTTTTTAAATCGTTATAACTCGAAAAAATAAGTTTTTTGAATTTTTTAAAAAAAGATCATTTTCCGCTTGTCTTGGGCTATATTTGTAGTTAACAAGAAGTCTGTTCACACAAAATTGGAATTTATACAGCAAAAAATACGAAAACGCGAAATTTGACCTTTTTTTAAATTTTTCTCAAATGTTTATGAACCGATTTTTTTCGTTCACATCTCATTCGACGCGCATTTTTAAGACCTACAACTTTCTAATTTAACTTTTTTGTGTAGGACTTGAAGCTTTTTTTTATTTGCAAAAAAACCGTTTTTTTCACTTTTGCGAATTTTTTTTGGTTATGTTCGCCATTAAAACTCGAGTCGCAAAAAACGCTATCTTTCTTAGAATTTTCTTCTCTATACGACCATTTTGTTTGCTGATAACAATTAGTGACCGGTTTTCTCCCCGTTGATTGGGCTAATATTACAAAGCATGTACTTCGATTAATTCTCCAAAAATGTTTATTTTTAAATTTAAAAACACTTTAAAAACTTTATAAACACCCTATACATTAGATTTAATAATAATAACATAAATTAAACCTTATTTCACTTCGTGTTTCCCATATTTTTGTTTCAAATTTTAACCGAAATAAAATTGGTAATAAATGGGAAAAACATTTAATTTTTATTAAAAAGATTGTATGGCAATGGCTTGTGTTTATCTGACACATTTAACCCATATCAGATATATCTAGTAATCTTTTCTTATCAAATGGTGGTTTTCAAAATTGTCAAGTTCCAAAATTTTTAATTACAGAAATCGATTTAATAGCGTCTCATTTATAATAGAAAATTTGGACGCCCAGCCATCCCATTAGAAAAGTGTTTATATACAAACTTATATTATAAAACAAAATGCAATTCAACTTTTATTAGAAGATTATTGTCTAGATCTTACAGGTTGAGAGTTATTTGTAAAATTTAAAAATGGCGACCTTTTCTTCGGCGTTTTCAAAAATTATTTCGGAACAATTCAAAATTTTGGATATCCGAATGCATCACCTTCATTAGCTATAAAATGCACAACTTATGGTATCTCTAGCAGTTTAGAAGTTACTGTAAACCGGGTCTACTTTGACATTGGGGGTTATTTTGACACAAATTGGGGTTACTGTAACATCCTATACATATATACCTACAACTGTTGAACGTAAGAGTTTTTTGCAATCTAATATGCTAATTATTTATTAGCATATATGGTTATTACTTACCTTTCATTTCACTGTTCGAACGTATCCTGAGTGTCCGTGAAAATTTGCATTAATACAAATTGCCTGAGATGAACTGTTTTCGTTTGATTTGGGGGCAATGGTGTTATGGGGTTATGGGGTTATATGATTATGGAGTTATGGTTTCGAGGTATCATGGTGTTATTGTGTTATGGTTTCAAGGAGTTAAGGGGTTTGATGTGAAGGGTTTATCGGTATATAGCTCAAAATTAGTTTTTTTTTTTTTTGGGTTATAGGAAACTCTAACCGGATGGGGTTATTCTGACCCTATATTCGGATTCAGCGACCCCGAAAACGTGTAGTTAACATGATCTGACCCCCAAACCCGAAAATGTATTTTTTTTTTGTGGCTGTGTAATCGATGTAATTACTTTAAATTCCGGAACCCACAAAGAGAAGTCTATGGGGATTAACAAATGAGATTATCAGGAAAGAGATTGTTAAACATTATTTCGGCTACATGTAAATTATGATATGCCTCAACTTTATACTAAATTAGCTTATTTTTTTAAGAGATCGAATGTGAATCAATTTAAGAGATAATTAAAAACTTGAATACGTCAAAAGCAATGCGACACGATACTTTGATAACTATACTAATTCTTTATTATTAAAAAATCTTAATAGTGTCTTGGTTTTTGTTAATAAAAACGTGGTCATCTTATCAGGTTCACAAAATATATTTTGTATTACGTGTTTTCATTCAGAAAAAGGTAAACAGTTTATCAGGTTCACAAAACAATTTCTTTTCATGTGGAAACAGGATACTAAAATTTCAAAAACAAAAAAAGACATTTTATTTGGGAACTGCTGGACAGATTTTCAAAAAATAGAACTGTATTGAGGAGCGATTTGAAACATCTTTCAAAGGAGGTGTCACAAGATCTTCAATTTGTAACGTTTCAAGTGAAGTATGCCACCTTCATGTTTTTGTGTGGTGTCAATATCTGGCTTCATAAAAAAGGTAGAAGAGGGGAGGCACTTTTAATCAGCACTGTATATTGGTTGAAAGGTCACAATTATTAAATTAAAAGCATCACGAAAAAAAATCAAAAGTATGTCAAAGTAACCACGGATTACGGTACAAATGCAATATCATTCAAAACCATGCTAAAAGTCTATTTACCCCCATTGATCCTTTACCTTCGTTGATGAACCCCAACTGAGACCATATCAGATTAATTACCTCTAAATTTCGATGTTATATTTAAGGGACGAGGAGAATATATTTACGTGGAAATTATGTACATGCCAACGCTTAATTGAATTTTAGAATGACATCCAACTAATCCGCTTTCAATTAAAAATTACCACCTAACGATGTGTTTTCACCGGGGTGCGATAAGGCTCGTTTAAATTCGGGCCTTTATTTCGTCATTAAATACCATCGCACAACACAGACCGGCGTGTTCGCATCGATTCCATGTATTTTCAAAATTGCCAACACAACTTTCGTCGTTTGAGGTGACTGAACCATGTTTTCCATTTTAAAAATTATGACGTTAATTTTTAAAAAGCAGCAGTACAAATGAAAAAATACGAGGTATGTAAATTAAGTAATGCGAAGTAACGGTGTGCTATCAGGTTTTGCTTCAGACTTGGACCCAGCGCAACGGGTACTTTTGCAAAACTTCAACACGTCTACGGAGACAGTGTTTTTTCAAGAGCCCGGGTTTTTCGGTGGTTTAAGGCATTCTCAGAAGGAAGAGAATCGATTGAAGATGAACCACGCAGCGGAAGGCTTTCATCTTCAAGAACCGATGAAAATAATCGATAATAATAAAAGAATACGGTATTTTGTGCGTTCAGATCATCGGTTGACGACAAGAATGATCGGGGAAGAGTTAAATTTTAATCACACCACTGTTCATCAGATTTTGAATAACGAACTGGGAATGAGAAAAATCTGCGCAAAAATTGTTCCAAAAAACCTTTCGCAGGAAGAAAAGGACATCAGGAGAGAAAGGTTTCTTGACTTTTTGGATCGATTGAAAATGATCCCCATTTTATGGAACGTGTCATTACTGGTGATGAGACTTGGGTGTTTGAGTACGACCTGGAAACCAACCGCCAAATCATGGAATGGCACACTTCAAACTCTCCAAGACCCAAAAAAGAAAGAATGAGCAAGTCGAAAATCAAATGCATGCTGATTTGCTTTTTTGATAGTCACAGAATTGTCCACAAAGAGTTTGTGCCTCCAGGCCAAATCAATACTTTTACAGAGTTCTTAAAAACTTCGAAAAAGGGTCATGCGTGTGAGACCAAACATCAACAACATCTGGATGTTGTATCACGACAATGCGCCTTGTCACATAGTCATTTCAATAAACGAGTTTTTAGCCAATAAAAACATTCCTCTGGCTCCTCAGCGTCATTATTCGCCTGATTTGAGTCCTTGTGACTTTTTTCCCAAGATTGAAAAATCACCTCAAGGGACGTCATTTTTGACCATAGAAAACATTCAAGCGGCTATAACCGACCAGATGAAGGCTATTCCAGTAAATGAGTTCCAGTACTGCTATGACGAATGGAAGAACCGTCTCCAGCGCTGTGTGGCTTCCCAAGGGGGGTTATTTTGAAGGAGACGACAATACTGAATTGTAATTCTATTCGAATAAAAAAAAAATAAATAAAAAAACCTGTCTCGTTACTTAATTTACACACAGAGGACAATAAAACTTTTTTTTCTTGAAAACGGTAGCATATTTTTGTAGTGCTGAAAATTAAGACACAAAAAAGTTATGGCGCAAAAATTATTGATTTTTGTGCCATAACTTTTTTGTTGGGGTTGCTTGTTTCATCTCCATGTGGGTGCAGAGGGTAAATACAAAAAAAAACCTCCCAAGATGGTCTTCTGTTAAATACACACACCAAATATCAAATTCCTACGTTATTCCGTTATTGAGATAAAAAATTATAAATGTATTTTTGGCTCGCACTGTACGTACGAAAACTTTGCAGGGAGAGCTCTAATCGAAAAAGTGGACAGGAAAGACCACCATTAAAATCACCAGTATTATTTAAAAGTTTTAACATAAGCATGGGACATCCTGTATATTATATATGGATTATTCTCGAGACGTGAGATCGACAAGTCGTGGTTTTCCATAACTACATTTTGGTAGGCAAAGGCGATATGTTTAATATCTGTCGAAATAATTTTTATGATGGTGTTCACTTTGGATGACACAATTGCATATATTATCTCGGGAAATAATAATAATAAAAATACATCTGATTATCAAATCACTTAATAATACTAAACAAATTACTGAGCAGCTTAAATATCCAGGTGTTATTAGGAACAAAAACACAATCAGGTGTTTTCCCGAATAATCCCGAGCAATCGAAGATCTGGTTTGATGAGTAAAATTAATCCTGCTAAATTAAATATCCAACTAACAAGGGTGAAAATTTTAAAAATGGCTGTCTGTTAATTGGCTGCAATAACAAAGTAGACCACCATAAAATAAAAAATATAGTCTAACAGGACTTGTCTGATTCATACCAGGTAAAGGAATTATCCGGGGTTAATCCACGTATTCGCATCATTGGAATTACAGAAAATTATACAGATGTGCTATTTCAGCTTATAATAAAATCTAATTGTAATGTTTCTCTAAACAATTCAGTTTGGAAGATTCTTAATGTAGTTTTTTCTCACTAAGAAAAATAAAGACATCTATCAAGCAGTACTTCAAGTAGGTAGGTACATGTTTATATGACACCCTGGAAAAAAGAAAACTGGAAATTTATTTGTCGGTTATGATAGTTATCTTTGACGCCCTTGATATTTCCCGTTGTTTCAAATGTAACCAATTTCAACATCATTCATAGAATTGTCAAAATCAGATAACATGTTTCTATGTTGAAAAAACCATGATGTCAAAGATTGTAAATCTTAGTTGTTGTTGTTCAATCAATCGTATACAAAATTCTCAAATTTCAACAGATCATGCTGTTAGGACAAAAAAAAACAATTTATATTCGATATTTGTACGAAGACCGCGACCAAGTGTAATTTATCTCTAAGCATAGACTATCGTCCCGCGTCGCCATGCCTCGTTATATATCCATATAGAAGGATCGCGTAGCAGCCAGCCGTTTCGATTCCGGATGAGCCGCGATGCATTCAGAGCTTTCGAGATCCGTGCGTCACACATAGTTGTTTATTATTTACCGTAAGTGGCCACGGTGGGATCGTCACAGATCGTCACAATACAATAGCAATCAATGAGTATGTCGAATACATTTATGTCTTCTTTTAATTTGGCCACCGGTGACACGGCCAAGGTCGAGAATATGCGCACGAATTAGAACATCTGGTAACCGGATCCGGTAAATTAAAAAAAATACATGAAACCGATTTCTTGAAAAAAATACTCGTGTTGTTGCATGAGTAGTTATTTAAATTCGTGGTGCGTACGAGTCATTCCAGAGTACAGGAAGAATTACAAATGCAAATCCAGCAAAATACGAAAAATCTGTAGCATAAATACCAAAAAAAAAAAAAACATAATAAAGATTTTAAAGGAATATTAAAAAAAGGAAATGACTGCATATGAAGGTGAAGGGGTTCTAGAAAAATACTTCTATTCATGAGTATTTGTTGACAATAAAACCGACAAGTGTAAAGGCAGAAAGGGCTTTCTCGGCCGCTGGTTCTGTTTGTAGCTCTGTAAGAAGTTGGTTGGCAGATGACACAATTAACACTATTTGTTTCCTATGATCCCTTTTTCCAATCCAAAAGTAATTTTTAGTATTGAAAAAACTTCTGGGCGCGTGTTAATGAGAGCTGTCTCCCGAAATATAAACGCCAGCGACATGCGACCTCGACATGGTCACGTGACGACCTTGCCGTGTGTATATGTTTATGTTTGGGTTACATGTGTGTGTAGTCATCCACAATTTTGAGAGTTGATGACCTGTTCAAGGGGTCAAAGGCCACCGTCGGATGCCCGAGATTTGCTGATCTGCTGAAATGGCAAAACGACATCCGAGATGCATGGCGCTTATGAGCACGTTGAATAAAAAATTTCCCGCCAGTACACCGTTTAGTGAAAATTTGCCTGCGTATTTTATGAACTGATATTGAATGTAAAATAAACATTTGATATTTAATGATCGGTGTAATAGGAGGAGCAGATCTGTTATTTTATTAATTTACACTAACATATATACAGGGTGATTCATTAAGAATAAGTAATCTCTAAACTGGAAGATTTAGTTTTCTAGATATGTATATACATCAAACGAAAGGTTTTGGTATCATACCCTGTATAAATATAATTGACTATGAAATGTATAAAGCGCGTAACAAAAATAGTTTTAGGCTGACGCAACCTGCATTTGAGAAATTATGGAGGAAATAATGTTGCCATTAAAGAAACGAAAATGAAATGTTTTAGAAAATGAAAAAGAGGCTATTCATCTTACGTTATTGTTTACATTGTAAACAATTAACGTTAAATCATCTGGCTCACATTCGAATTCAATACTTTGTCGAATTTTGACAAAGTCCATTAGTTTTCTTAAAGTAGTTGGATTATTGTTTATAATATGGTAGATACACAATTCTGCAGTTTCTAACAATTTAAATTAAACATTGACTTGTTTTCGGATTTTGCATGAAAACATGGCTGAAAATTAATTTATGCGTTAGGGTAAACGTGGGATAGTTGCCCCACTTTTTCAAATGGGCGATTTACATACGGAAGATGAGCATTTAATAGTCTGAAACTTTTGTGAAGATTAGTGTAATTATCAATGAAGACAATAATTAATATAATTTAATACTTTTTGTTTTATTTATTTATTTATAAACGAATTAAAAACACCTTATATATGAGGATAGATGCCTACTGTATGGGTTAGATGCCTCAGTGATATTTTGACCTGTGGGATAGTTGCCCTGAGGAATTAATGAAAAAATACTTTGATTTTTCTTAACTTAAATCAACGTTAGCTTCAGCTTGACGAACGCTAAGTTCTGGATGACGTTCCATAAAAGACTTTCAATGACGTCCTGCTTTGCGAGTTTCTTTGTCAAAGTTATGTTCAATACCAAGTTTTTCAGTGAATTCAAACGCTGATCTTCGTATCACATCTCGTGAAATCCTGCTGCCTCTAATTTTTGAACGTGTGTGACGAGCCGTTTTTCATTATTGACGTCTAAAACCGGGCGTTTAATGCAGGAATTAATAATAGGTGAAAGCGAAAATAAATCAAATAAAAAAAAATACAATGTGGGATAGATGCCCTTAGAAGCCTCTTAGGGCATCTATACTCACAAAAACTGGGGCATCTATCCTTTTTTGCGTGGGATAGACGCCCTCCAATTTAACAAATACATTGTTTTAAAGACTGCTAAAATAACATTTGAATATTTCTAATTAATACATATTATTGATTATAAATACAAAAAATATAAACACTTACTTTATAACATTAAAAGTTCCGGGCGAGTAAAGATTATACGTAATAACCTAAATTCACAAATCTGTCGACTCGTAAAATGGTTTTCGTTGCACAGCCCACGACTCATCTGTTCGAGCAAAGTGCACGTTTTTGACTGACAGTCGGGAGGGGGTCAGCTTACATTTAAACAAAACAGGGTGGGTGTGTTGTCCATACAGATCATTACGTGAACACTTGGCCATCTATCCCCCTACGGCATCTATCCCACGTTTACCCTAAGTTATGTAAGCACTATATTAAACAATTGACAAGAAATTGTATCAGCTCAACAAGGCATTGAATATCTGATTTCTTAAGAACTAGACTGGCCGGTAGAGGCGGCTTCTCTTACGAATGCCCCATTGAACGAAGTTGAGGGATTGACAATGCTGTGAGGAGTCTATTGCGAACAGTCCTCTTCTTTGCCTAGGGACTTTTTGGAATCTACAGTTCACCAAAATTTGTATTTGTATAAACTGCCGATTAGGACTATCAGACACCGACACTTGTGAAATC
>JAPWTK010000957.1:0-117062 GCA_029963805.1 Aromia moschata
AAAATCTGACAGTGATGATTATTGTGATGATTACTGTCTCCATAAAGAACTAGATTGCTATCTGTCGTGACCTGAAGGTCTTAATTCCCAACACATTGCATTCTATTTCTTTATGAGGACAGAAATATGCAGTCAAATCTCGTACTAACTATTAAACAACAATTATAAGTGAATGAATTCTTTTGCTGGTAAATCCATTCTACTAGGTGAGTATTGTGAATCTTCGTAAAATTTAGTTCCCTATTAATTTTTTTACACATTCACTGTTCTATGTTCATCGTTGCATATGTTTTATTTTAGATAATCTTCAAGAAGCAGCCCGAGGCGTTGTATCCGCCCGTGGAGCCAGATCCTCACTTCGCCGAAGTGTTCGAATCTGAGAAGGTCATGCGGCCCCCAGACTGACCAGGGAAGGCGTGTCCAACAAGCTGGGTGAGTTTCGGAGTTTTGACGTCGAATGTACGGTCAAGCTGAAAGTTTAAGGGAAGAAATCGAAAGGAAAATCTTTGGCACTTGAATAGACTCTAATGTTAGATCAGTCACTGTATAACTCAACTATAATCAGTTCTTCTCCCCAATTTATATCGAGCAGGTCAAAAAACGCCTCATCAAAATTGGCAGAAGCAAAACAAAGGCTCGCACCGTTGTTGATTTTCTAAAACAAAGTGTCGAGACTGCGAGTCATTGAACTACTTTTTGAGCTCAATGCTTAATGCTGCGTGTGCGTTAGCTTTCTAGTTCTGAGCTAGCTTTGATGAGGTTTTTTTCCAATGGTTCATCACAAATACCCCCAAAGAAATATCACGTAAACTTATTTGTGTTTAAACCGTTTGCAGCTGCGAATGTAACAAGGATGGAAAGAGCTGTGATGCAAGTAAGTTCACCGCTAAACAAATTCACGCAACTAATAATTATTTGTTGTAGCCCTTCTTAGCAGTAATACCACTAGTTTCGCATATACTTTCTCAACTATCATCATCATCATTATCATCGTCATTGTCATGTGCCCATTTTTATTATTTTGTTTGATTTGACCGTAGGAAAATACGTACAAAATTTTATCACTTTGCATATACATATATTATGAAATGTTTAATAGGATTTTAATGCTAATCTTTGTCAGAGAAAAAAAAATTCGGAAAGAATTGTTTTATTCACTTACTGCTGTAATATGTACCTTTTTCTCTGTATTGACAAAACCGTCGAGTTATTTCAGACTCATTACAAAACCCACCACTGACGTCGGCGTCCGAACTGTCGACGATAAATATTTAAATTTCGGGTCGTTTCTCAAAATTCCATCGGAAAACGCGCTAAAAATATAAACATGACCTTTTATTTTACTGTGTGCGTAACCTTTTATCACGTCATAAAGTTGCAGATTTTGGCTGACTGACACATAATTTCTATCGTGTGAACATACACAAAATACGTATGGAATATTTCTAGGAAAAATTGAATTTGGTGGGCATTTACTGAATAGGTTATAAAATATTACTATATAGTTTACTACATTTTTTTTATAGCTATGGAATGGTTATATTCATTTCATTCAATTGAGGACATATCAAGTGAATTGGTAAAAAAATGGTTAAAAATGCTTTTCTGTATTTTTTTTATCTTAAAGTAGCTTCGCTTGAAAAAAATACGATTACGATCTATACGGTGACTTTCAGTTTCAGTTAAGAGAGAAACGAGTTAAATGAGATTATTTATCATTTTTAGAGCATTGTTTTCAATTATTTTTCTTTTTTTTAGCCCCTTCATTTCAACCAGGTCGTTTTTACTGTACAGTCTTCATCACTGCAGTCTTTTTGTCTGTATTATATGATACATATTTTAACTTAAACTGCTTATGAACTATGGGTATGCAAAGCGGAAGAAGGTGGTATAAACAGACCAAATGAGCACCGAATACTAATTTGTTAATCTGAAAGTCCAAAGTCAGGGGTATAGCAGCTATTTTTGTCTCAGAACTGATAAGGTCGGTAAAAGATCCGTATTTTCCACGTTAACAGTCAAATGGTGTGCCCTGATACTGCAGGAACGTTTTTTTCAGAAATTATAGACTTTTAAATACCAACAGAAGGCCAGCGGTAAGTGTTCTTATAGTTGTTTATTTTTCACATCTAGGAGAACCAGTCCGAACCACATATTTCCTGACGTAACAGGAAGAAATCTCATGCGAGAAGCCTTTTTCCCTTCTGTTAGCGATTAAGAGGTCTATATCTACCAAACAAGCCGCTCCTGCGGCATCAGTCTTCGCCCTTTGACGGGTGCGTTGCTGTTAAAGTGAAAAATATGGATTTTCATCCACTTCATCTGCTAAATGAGTATCTGCTCCTATTTTTGACATCACATTTGTTAAAATACAAACGGATATCGTGGTCACAGCCCCAGGACAGACTACTTTTTCCTGTGCGCCCCTGAAATTTATAACAATAGACGTACGGTGTACAAAGACGTGTAGTAAAAAAGCGACACCCCATGAAGCTGCGCATTCACCGAAAGAGCAAGCACAAGTAAGTGCGGCGAGCATTCTTTGTCAATAATCGTGGGGTAAGCTCCTGGCAGCGTGAGCTTGTATGTGTTCAAAAATGATTTGGCGGTGTCAGTACATCAAACACAAATTTCTTGCTTGTTTCAAGGTGGACTGGGATTGTTAGTTCAGTGTTCGGTTCCTGTGGTAATATATCCTTTAGTATGGACATAAGGCATTTATAAAATTACTTGTAAGAACGTTTGCTCTCGTTTGCTTTTTCGGTGAATGCCGTCACCGTCCAGCATGGTACAGGCTGGGGCGGAGGGGGGCGTGTCTCGTACTCCGCGTTTAGATTCACAGTGTAGCTGACGTGTTGTGTCCGCAGGGGACGCGGAACTGGACCAGCTGCGCCGGCGGCTGCGCGAGGACCGAGCTCGCCATGGAGCGCATCGTCGAGCAAATGGCCAAGGTGCCGCTGAAGCTGCAGGTGCCCCTCCCCGCCCCAGCCAGGCTTTGCGCTTCGCTCTCTTTCTCTCTATTATCTCTTTGCATGCCCCCCCGACTGTACAAACGCCTTCCTCTCTTTTGGTTTTACCTTTTTGTCCTTTTTTTTTCAGTCTGTTTATCCTCGTCTCTGTACGAAGTCAGTCGTCAAAGTATGTAAACCCCCGTGTACAGCTCACACTCTTTTTTAGATCAAGTGACTCACAGATAATGATGTGTAGTGGCGTCCTGTCGATTCTCCATGTACGATTTACACTGTTTTGTCGGAATTTCGAAAATATGGTGTGGGTTATTTATATGAGTTACTGATCACAAAATTTGTCAACACAAGTATGAATTTTGAATTGTAAGTTGTATGCAAGTGGTTTACAAGGTTTGGAAATTGTTCACGAACACAAAACATGTCCGTTTTCCAACTTTTGAAATAACCTTCAACAAGAAAAGTTTTGTATAGTAACTACAAAATTAAAATAAACACTTAATCACTTGACTTTTATAATTGGAATTAATTCGACAACTGTAAGTGGCAAATCTGCCAACCATTATTAGAGAAAAAAATTCATAAATCGTGGCCTATCCTAATAATTGTGAATTTATTGGAAGGCAGAGCACATAACAAAAAAATGTAAGAACATACAATTTTTTTTTGCTTATTTTTGAAAAAAAAAAAAAATAATTCATGCCATATTTTGCTAACACATGTTGAGAATAATTGAAATTGTAATTAAATAGTAAGAATGGTTTGAATACTTAATTTCATAATAAAACGAAAATGTTATATTTATAATATTAATACTGGAAAAAAACTCATATTTTGTCATAGTTAAAAAAAGATAGTTGACTTAAATTAGGCAAAGTTACCGTGCAACAAAGTTGTTGTTTATGTGTTATCTTTTTTTCTTATTTAAACTTTTTATACAATCTGTTCGAAAATGTCTTCTCAGTTGTTTGGAATTATCTCGAAAACTATTATCGATAAATCGAATTTCAAAAAAAAGTGAAAGAGGTAATAAAACCCTCTAAAACTTTTCCAAATGTCCAATAGTCTTCATTTTTTTTTATAGTAAATTATGAGAAATATGTAGAAAATTGCTATCTAAAAATAGGGAAGTTGTGAAAGAAAATTATTCTCACATGTAGAGTATTCACATTGTCCACTAAGTTACACCCCCAGGAAACTATCGTAGCAGTCTAGCTTTCACATTCTCTATCCGTAGTTGTTAATGCGATGTCAGCGCTTCTGGACGAGGTCGACCAAGAGATCGAGTCCCGTCGTAGAAGGTTGCCGACCAGGTAACAGTTAGTGTTGCCAGTGTATGCCGACCTAACCGAATCCCTAAGTGTCGTTGGAGTACGCAGCTGACTTCATAACCCCGTAGTGCTTTTATACGCAGATTTTTTCATTTTTTTTACACCCGTGGAGTCCGTAGATTAATCTGCTGTTTGATTTTTTTATTTCTGAAATAGTTCATATTTAATCAGTTACTCGAACAAGTTGGCGTAGGAGAATAGAATTTTTCTGCCCAATCACGTAAAGATACACACCTATTTCGTTTGTTTGTTTTAATCGTCACCGTGGTTACACAAAAACAAGACTATGTGATTTTATTTGAATTTAGTAATCGTGCAGTAACATGGCTGTTTTTGCGCCATGTTTAGTTTATGATTCAATTAAACGATTTCAGAAAAAGTAATATACACGACATGTCGAGGAAGCATCTTTACTAGTCTTGGCGGGAAGTAAAGCCTCTCTTTCCTGACATTTGTGTAAAGAACAATTTTTTTTTCTGTGGTCGTCGTAGTTTGACTTGATTTTGGCGGTGTACGTGTTGCAAATTTATTTTTGTATTTTGCAGTTTTTTTACGTAATAAAAACACAGGAAGTGTTTTAATTTTTTGTTTGTGTTCGGTTCTATCTGTATTGCATGTTTCTGGATGTGCCTGTTCGATTAACGCGGATGAAATTGATTTACAGGGCGTTTCAGGGATGTTCAATCCGTTTTTGTCTTGAGAATTTTGTTCGTAGTGAGCAGGCATAACGGAAATTCTGTTTATTATATTAGTATGTTTATTTCTGTACACTGTAAGCAAATTCAAAAGATTTGGTTTAATAAAATTCGGTTGGCATGAAAAAAATGTGTAGAGCATTCGTGAAAACCCAACGATACGAATTTTCCACTCCAATTTATTCAAAGCTATTTGTTGTCCGAGCAAATTGGTGTCAAATTGGTACGAATTTGATTGCGAAAACAAAGGAAAGCTCTTACCTGTTTGCGTCGAACTGAGTAAGCCGCCCTCACTGTTGAACTCGAATGCAGGAAAACACGATGTTTTACTATTTACGACTTCTGTAATTATTTATTAGTGAAATTGTCAGTAAAATTTTGGCCACACGCTAATTTTTCATTGTGCTGATCCGGATTCGGTATTAATTTTTGGCGGTCTGTTACTTTTCCGAGAAAATTAATTTTAAACGTAAACAATTTCGTGACGTCGCACAAACACCGCAGAAGCTTCGCTATGCTTTAATGCAGTAAATTTCGCCCCGGAAGACTTAAAAAAAAACACGTTTTTCTACGTTTTTTTTTTAGTTTTACGCAAACGTTCACGATTCAAAACCGGCCATCTTTAACAGCTAGCGCCACCTGTAACAGGCGAGCAATTTAAATTTGAAAAGTTACATACAGGGTATGCCAGAACTAAATACGAGTAGGTATACTCCACATCGACATATCCGAACTGTTCCGTTCCGCGAAATTCCACATTTCCGAACTTGCTTCACCTCGGGATAACTGAACTGAACGCTGGCGTATGCGCAAAGGGTTTTTCTGGCTCATTTGACGAGTTCGGTTGTGTGGAAGTATAAGTTCGGAAATATCGTGGAAAAAAGTTCGGAAGTAACGTGAGCTCGGAAATATGGAGTTCGGATATGTCGATGTCGAGTGTAATTGCAATCAAATATGTTTGGATTATGAGGACAGGCGTACCTATGAAAATCGACAGGAAACTCATTCGGAATAACTGTTAGCTCATTTTCATATTATGCAATAAAAATTATTAATAAACGAGAACAACTCGTAAAAAAATTTCTTGAGGTGTTTTCTGTGAAATTTGTTGAATAAGAGCATGGAGAAGCTTCCCTAGAAGCTTCTGCGGTATCTCTGCGATTTAAAATAGTAGTTATTAGTTTGCAAATACAGGAGTTGCCCAGTAGAAATTTTGAAAATAAATTTTCTCAATAATTAGCTTCGACTACTGAAAACTAAGAGTGGTGTAAGTGATTAGGCGAGGTTTCGTAATAAGAAATGACTATATAATTATTTATAATTTTTATTATTCAATATCGGACATTGTTGAAGCTGAAAACGTCCTGTATAAAGTCAATTTTGTTGTGTAACAGTGTGTAGCAATGTTTTCCTCAATTTGATGGGTTCGGAAAATGAAAAAATAATTAGGAAAAGATTAAAAGTTATTAGAAAGTGTCATAATTAGTGTCATAATCAAAATATATAAGGTATTTTTTTTATACTATGATAGGAAGGAAATAAAAAAAGAAAAAAACGTGAAATTTTGTTCTAATAGTTAGGGTCCGGAATGTATGCCACAATGCAATTAAACTGCATTCAAGTATTCCGACCACCTGCCGGGGCTGGCGTGCTAGAGTCCCAGTGCGCGTTATTAGGCACGGTCAGTGGCGTACGTATACACGGGCAAGAAATACACGTGTATATAATTAAAATGAGCTTAAAAGTGGCTTAAAAAAGACGGTTAATACTTTAATTATCATAAGAGTAGTACAGTGCCGACCCTGCGTTGTGGTACACTTTCCGGACCCTACATATAGTGTACTGTAGGTATTAAAAAATTTTGTTAATAAGTTCGAATAGAAATTCAAGTAAATAATAATAAAAAAAATAATTTATTGGTGTAATTTCTGAGTTCAGTTCAAGAAAATTTCATTTCCTCGAACATTAGATTTAAAATGCCAGTACAAAAATATTTAACGCTTATCTTTAGACGTATTTTTTTAACTTCTTTATGGAAAATTTAGTTAATTTGTAATTCCAAGACGGTATTTTTAGGACGTCGTGGCTAACGGGAAGGTCGTGAGCCCCCGAGGAAGACCAGCCGACCGTCAAAGTTCTCGGCATGGAGATGACGGCCAGCTGCGAGGGTGGCAAGAAATGGTCCAGGCCTGACTCGCCCGTCTTACCCGCGTCTGCCCCACCAGCTCCGGAACCAACCGAACCTCCACAGGTAACAAGTATTTTCGTTTTTTCAATTCTGCCAGTGCGGGTCATTTGAACTTAATATATTTTTTTATAGACATCCAAAAAAACGTCATCAAAGTTGGCCGAGAAAAAAAATACGTATTTCTATTCTTGATCGAATTTATAACCTTATTTACTTGTCAAGACTGTCACAAAACATCTAAATAGAAGAAGGGCATTCTCCATAGATAAGCATGGTAACACGTCGGGGCCACCATTGTCCGGTGGCCAGTTTGTCATTGACACTCAACATCCACATAGTAGCCGTGAATTGGCATCGCCAACATTTCGAACTTTTTCATACAGCAAACTCGTGTTGCCGCAACTTGTACTTCCACATACCGAACTTGTCGCTCATTCAGGTTGAAGAAAAAAAACAATTCGCGAAATTATTTATTTCTACAATTATAAACATTTAAAACAATACATTATCAAAACATATTGACATAGTAAACTAAAATTATTTGAAAACAAAATAAGTCAAAGGTTAAAAAATTTTCACAGCAAGATTAGGTTGTATTTAACTGGACATACCTCTGGACACGAACATACTTCCTACCTGATGAAAGAGCTTCTTCTTGCATGGCTCTATACAGTGAAAAACACTTCAAACAAATATTTTATTACCATTTTAAAGTTCAACCGGAAACTTCTATTATTTAATATGTCCAAGCTCAATTTACAAGACTATTTCATATTAACAGTAAACTAGAAAGTAACTTTGCTATACCTAAGAATTTATGCCAAGTGACTTTTATCTTTTCATGTACATCTTATTATAGTTCATTGTAATAACTAATCATTTATAGCGTTAGATAAGTAAGTTTAAGTACAGTATTTACTCCAATAAGTAGAATAATTTATATTATATCCTTAAATGCCAATCACAAAAGAAATAATAGTTTTATCACAAAATAATGCACAAAATAATTTGTTGCGGATCACAATTGACGCTTCTTAAAACAACAATACAAATTAAATTATAATGCCGCGTTTCTATTGGATATGGATCGCCTGGCAAATAGACCTATGATTGCCGCCACCGATACAACCGGACATTTCGTTATTATAAACTTTTCCCCAGATTTGGGAATTACAAAATAATATGCCAACTTCAAGTCAATCATTTGAATCTGAAAGTGTTTTGTTTTGAAAAATTATTATTATTCAAAATGTACACTAGTTTGTACTTACATTTACTTTATTTAATGCATGTAAAATATCTAACATAAAAGCACGTCAGAGTGTTGCCAGAAATTATTACGACTTGGTGCATCTGGCAACATTGCACTGATAGCGTGTTGCGAGGTCGTGAATGCAGTTTCGCACCCGTGGTCAAGACTGTCACTTCATATGACAGCCATTGTTTATTTTACAAATTGGTGACAGTCACTTGTCAAAAGTTTGACATTACCCGAAAAGCTTAGACATGACCGCTATTTCCATCTCTCTCGTTCATAGCCAGAGTTGATGACGTTTTTTTTGATGTCTCCATATAAAACACACTCTCTCTCTCTTTCTTAAATTGTATTAGAACCTTAAAGTCCTCTCTTTTTCTCTCAATGAATGTAATACGACGTTTGTCTTTGTAACTTTGCTTGTTACATAAAATATAAATTGAATACAACATATTAAGAGTGTTTGTCTGTTGGTCGTTGTTAGGAGATATTCCTCGAGGGCGCACTACCGCCACTGAGCCATCTGTTGGTGGCTGATTCGGCGACGGAGGCTCAGAAAACGACTTCCGAGGAGGATCCCGCTGTAGTGCTCGCTGGAAAGATGACTCTGTCGGTGATAAGTCTCGATTCTTCCGGTAAGTACCAGTAAATTTGTTGAAATGTCGATGGTTTCTTTTCTTCACTTACGGTCGACTCAAAATCCGATATCTAAATGTTTAGAAAACCTTTTCCTGTAGTTTTTAAATCATGATGACCGTGAGTGATCTTGAAAAAATTATACTTAGGTACTTTAATGTATGTATTTGTTTTAAACGACATAATCTTTTGGTATGTTTCATTTTAGAAGGATTAAAGAATTGTTTCTAGAATAAATGCTCCATTTTTTCAATATATCAATATAACAAATAGGAAAATCTTGTTAGTATGAACCTGTTATCTCCTTGCTACCTCATCAGAATGTAAAAGATTATAAAATTCCTTAATAAAGTTGTTTTTGGTTTGTTGTTTTTTTTTTTTTTGCAGTCTTTCTGGTGAACGTGAAAGCAACCATTTGAGCACATTAATTTAGTTTGGGATACTCTATACATTGTGATTCCTAAGTTGGGTCATAGACATCCAAAAAAAAAATCATCAACTCTGGCTATGAACGAGAGATAGAAATAGCGGTCATGTCTAAGCTTTTCGGTTATGTCAAACTTTTGACAAGTGACTGTCACAATTTGTAAAATAAACAATGGCTGTCATATGATGTGACAGTCTTGACAAGTAAATAAGGTTATAAATTCGATTAAGAATAGAAATACGTCTTCTTTTTCTTGGCCAACTTTGATGACGTTTTTTTTTGGATGTCTATATTTTTTAATAGTGAAATACAATGACAACAAATTTTCTCTTCTTTATTCTTTCAAACTCATTTAATTAATTTTGAAGATAGCTTTTAGTTGCTCTTGCCTTAGAATCTGGTCCTGGCTTAAATTTAAGCAAAAGGTTGTGCAACTGAAAAAAAAAAAAAAAAAAACGTAGATAAGAAAATACTAGAAATTAATGATTCACGAAAAAAGAGATAAACTTTAGGTATGTTTTTCTACTGTGTTTCGAATGTACGTTTTCTTTAAATTTAATACAGGACCGGATTAATGTTATTTTCGAAATATTTAAAATGGTATTTGGAAAAAATATTGTTTTGAATAGTTCTTAGGAAGCACTTTTCATGTATTAATTATATAGAGGGTGTCCCAGATTGTTGGTGCCATCCTTTTTTTTGGCAGAAAATTCAACTCATTTAAAAATGAGAAAAAAGTAAATGTAGCGAGCATATTTTTTAGAGAAATTATACAGTTTGTGTGTAAAGATGGCTGCAATTCTATCGTCTTTTTATTACATTACACGTCCTTAGAATAAATCTTCATAATAGTAGTTCACGAGCTGGTTGTTCAGTTTGTTCCTTGCCGAGAGATATTTTTTTGTGCTGCAAACGACGAGCTGCTAGGTACGTTATAGTGTGTGGAATTGTGTCGTAACACTCGTAACGCATTCCCCCTAGATTTTCACACTTGGGTACGCTCGATACAACAGTGCACCGTACCAAGTAATTATACTACCTAATCAATTCACTCATTAACCCACCAGAGCCAGTATGCACCTCTCAAAGCTTTCAGAATAGAAAAAACATTTATTCTAGAAGTGATTCGGACACAGCGTCCCAGTAAATATCGTCGCGATTCTTTCAGAGAATGGCGCCGACGAATCCTCCAAGAGGAGCAGCAGCAACGTCTCGGAGGAGTTCGAGAAGATCGACATGAACGGACAGCTCGAGGAGCAGATAAACAGCATCATCGAGCAAGCCCAGGCCACGAAACGGGCTTAGTAGGCGAGCCAGAAGGGTCCAACTTGCTGGAGGAGCTCGAAAACGAACTGAAGAGAATCGAGAGCGAGAGCGTCGTCACCCAGCTGGAGGAGATTCACCGGGAAGACGGATCGGGACTCGTTTCCGAAGGTCTAGCAGAAATTGGGGATGGTCCGCGTCTGGGAGAGATCGAAAAGGCGTTGTTGGATAAGGAAATTACCGAAAATCTGGAACAGCAGCTTGGAAAACTTATAGACGAGGAAGATTTAGTCGAAATTGAACCAGCCTCTGGAGAGGAGATTTCTGAAGTCAAGTTATTGGAAACTGCGCCAGGAGAAGTCAAAGAGGAGGTTGCCGAGGTCGAGTTATCGAAAACTGCAGCTGGAGAAGGCAAAGAAGAGGTTGCCGAAGTCGAGTTATCGAAAACTGCAGCTGGAGAAGGCAAAGAGGAAGTTGCCGAAGTCAAATTATGGGAAACTGCGCCTGGAGAAGTCAAAGAAGAAGTTGTTGAAGTCAAGTTATCGGAAACTGCGCTGGGAGAAGCCAAAGAAGAGGTTGCCGAAGTTAAGTTAGTTGAAGTACCCGAAAGCAAGCCTCCAGTTGAGAGCGGAGCAGAAGAAAAACCAGCCGTGGCCCCTGAGCAGTCTTTGGATATAGAGAAAACCGCCACCAAAGAGGTGAGCGAAGGAAAAATCAGCGTCAAGCCTGAAGAAGTCGAAAAAATAGCTACTGAAGTTGAGATACCCGAAGACAAGCCTTCAATTGAGAGGGAAAACTGAAAAAATACTGTCTGCTGTCCCTGAACAAGCCTTGGATACGGAAAAAACCGTCGCCAAAGAGGCGAGCAAAGAAACAATCGTCAAGACGCCACCTGCTTTTGAACCGGAACTATTAGACCCTCTGGAGTGCGTCATAGCATCATTGACTAGCGAGAAAATAGAAGTTCCCGCAGAAATAGAAGCAACCAAGACAGAAAAATCTCCAAAAGAGACGGAGACAGGAGATAAACAAACTGAAAAATTAACTGAGGAAATCCAATCGGGAGTTAGTCCAGAAGGGGTTGTAAAGGAAGACAGGATAACCGAGACACATACAGTTGACCTTAAACCTGAATTAAATGGTGAAAGTGACAGAACAGCAGTCGAAAAGGAAGAAGCAGGAGACGCCGCCAAGGAGAGGGTTAGTTTTGTCGAAAAAGAAACTGAAAACGAGGAGAAATCTAGAAGCACGATACCTGAGGCGCATTCTGACGACTCCACACCCGGGTCAAGTGTCAGAGATGCACCAAAAGCTGTCGAAAGTGATGGGGTTAAGAGCGTAGAAGAGATTTCGCAAGCTGGTGCCTTTAGCGATATACAAACAAAAGAAATCGCTGGTGAAGGAGAATCAAAAATTATGACATCCGAGGCACAACCTGAAAACATCTCCGAAGAAGGTGAGATGGAAGCGAGAGAGAAAGAAACTTTCGACAGGTTGAACGAGACCATAGCAGACCTGTCGTCCGAGTTCAGGTCGGAGAGGGTCGAAGGGAGAGACGCGAGACTTGGACCCGTCGAGGAACCGGGCGACTCAGAAGAAGAAATAGAGTACGAGTACGAGGAGGAGAGCGATGACGAAGTGGTGGAGGATGAGATCAGGCGCGTAGAGAGGCTGGACGATTTGGCGGGGCCTGGAGCCGCGGAGCACCTCAACGGGACGACCAAGAGCAATCGAAGTACGTGACGACGAGCAGCGCCACGTTGGCCGAGAACGACATTTCAGGACGTGAGTGGTTGTAATGATTCTATCACTTGTCTGTTTTTATTTTAACACCTAGTACACTTACACTTATCCAACAGGGTTTTCAGGTTTGTTAGTCTAGGCTCGGACCTGCTGACAGAAGCTCAATGAATGGCGTAGATTACGAAAAGCCTGCTGTCGCCCACTAGATGTCGCTGCTGCACATACTTTACAAATCGTATCTTAAAAAATACTCTAGAAAGTTATTGTAATTGGCACATTACTTTTTTTACGCCATATCCAAGGAGAAAATCATTATTTTTCAGTATTTAGTTCATGGATATCGAAAAGAAAAGTTTCACACTATAAAAACCCTTGTTTGACAAGAAAATATACATAGTTGTATAGATAAATGTCGCTGTGGAATATCAAAGAAAATAATATTCTAATTTTTGAAAAGTTGCAGTCAATATCCTTGGTCTATACATTAATTGCAAACTTATGCCAAGTTATGCAAATACCCCTAATTATGCAATTTTTTATCTCTTTTCAATTAATATTTTCGCTCGAAAATATTTTTTTTTAGTAAAAACCAATCACTACAACTTGTAAAGGATACTTCGCAGTTTTCAAAACCCTACTTGAATTTTCTGTGCGTTCATTATTTTCCAAGTAATTAATGATCAAAATCAAACTTTTGATAATTACTTAGACTTTTTGCTTTGAACGGCGATGAGTTATCGCGAAAAATCATCGTAGAGAGCTTTGAAAATATGTCAAATTAAAGGGAACTAAATTATCTAAGAGAATAAAATTATCTAAAAGGGCTTTATCCATCATAAAGCCCTTTATGTAAATTATCGAAAAAAAACTATTAAAAGCCGTGGCCATTGAATTTTTTTTATGGTTTTCTTATGATTACTCAAAAACCGCTGACGCTAAAAATGTTTAAACTCAAGGTCCAAAAACTAGAAACTTGGAAGCTTCAATTTCCTTTTCTTTTTCTCTCTATGACCATTTTTCGCCAAGTTTTTGAAAATCTCTTTGAAAATCACCTAAAAATGTTATATCTTTTTTATATCCTTAATTTCCACGCCTAGTGTATGCTAATTTGTAGACCTATTTCGTTAACAATGTCATATATGTATTTTTATTTGTTGCTTCTGTAGGAGGAGAACTTAGAGAACGAGGACGATGACGAAGACGCAGGAAATCGAAGAGATCATAGAATACGTGACGGACGACGAGGGAAGAAGACGAAGGGCAACTAGCGGTACAACCGCTGGAGGGAAACAACGTTAACAACGTAAACGAAAGGTCGGGCGTGCACTAGTAAGATATTCGCCACATTTTCCACTAGCACTGAAGGTATAATAGCTGAAAAATTTAAAAACTTAACTAGTATTAAGAATTACATAGGTCCCTTGCGCGTACTGAAAATTATATTACTCATCGTGTCGTTAGTATTATGCCAGGACTTAATCAGCAGTTTTTTTTAACTTTTAACCATTTTTTTTAGTACTTGTTATCACACTTACCGTTAATCTATACTTGTTACTTAAATAGCCCTATTTATTATTATGGGCTGAGAGATGGCATCGAAAGGCACAATGGAAGATAAAACGAAAGTGTTATACTAACGTAACTCCATCTGTGCCTAAGAGAGGTCATCTAGCAGCCCGTTCATATTATGTATTATGTGTGTGTTACTGTTTGTTATATTTATTATCAGATATATATATTATACGTATATAATTCGTTGCTCTGTATGTTGTATTCTAGTCATGTTCTATCTCGTTAAGTGTATGGCCAAATTGGTAATGAAATAGTGAATAAAATATGAAATGTTGTTAATAGATATGTTTTATTTAATTCCACTCTACGCTCTTCTAAAATTATAAATACTAACTGTTTAGATATACCGAGTCGTTTGAAATACTTTTACTACAAAAAAAGCAAGTTTTTTTTTATCACCGTGTTACACATAGGATATGCAGTAAGAAATTAAACACAATGATGAATAAAACATGACATAACAATTTTTGTTAAAAAAAAAACTAACATTTGGAAAAAGAATGAGTTGCAGCTTGAAATTATAAAAGAATTACTGGCGTGTGAAATACCTTCTTCATAAAAGCTCATAATTACGTTGCTACTGTTCATAGCTCAATTAGTACTTCCATTTTTTTAAGAAACAACAATATTGAATAATAATAAGCACAGTAGACAAAAAAATAAACAGTATACCCATATTTTGGTGACAAATATGGTACAAATACGTAAACAGCATTTTTATTAACGCAGATTATTAAGGCCAGAAAACAAATGGAAAAGCTTGCGTTTTAGTTTCAGACACCGAGACATTACTCCAACCAAGTTTATTTACAAAATTTTGCTACAAGAACGCTTCCGTAACATCAACATCTGCATTTAAAAGTGAAATAAATTAATCACCGGTGCCGGTGGTCCAGTTCCTCGGCCTCTCGGCCGTTAGCGTCCAGTCCATCTTGGTGATCCAGGCCCCGCCGTTGGCGATTGCTATGTCATCGCCGGGAACAGATTCCAGCCGTTGTCGCACGACACCTTCTTGATGACAGCGAACAGGCCGAGCGCCATGCCCATGTTGAAGCCGATGATGGGCCTCTTCTGCCACACCCCGAACACGCTGCCGGCCGCGAAGCCCCCAGGAACCAGTTCACCTTGTCGTCCTTCTTCCGGAGGCTGGCGGCCATGTTGGTGGTGCACACGAACGCCGTGCTGACGCCCACGAGGGGCAGCCCTATGTACGCGTAGCGGCCCAGCGTCGCCAGGTAGCCCTTGGGGTGCGAGTAGCACATCACATCGACAGTGGAGATCCCAAACGCCGTCAGAAGTGTGGGCTTCATCACGTGTAGCCATTTGCCGAGGACGTCCTCGCCGTCTGGCCTCTCGAAATACCGAGACGGAGGCTTCGGTTTCGCATCCATCTTCGGGTGGGAACTTATATAATATTTTGACAGCAACTCTAACCTATAAATGCGATGATCTTTCTTATCGGCGCAGCCAACGGGCGAGAGCGAAATATTGCGGACAGTGTTCTCAATAGTGGCAACAAAATAATCCACCAGAGCTACATAGTTGGGCCTGTTCTTTAATTCGACATTTTGGTATGGTGGATTCCATCAAGCCAATCAGAGGGCAGGAATTGATTAAATCGACCAATCAGAATCTATTGGTGGAATCCACCACACCAAAACGTTGAATTAAAAACAGGCCCGTTAATTCTTTCGTTCTTTCTTTTCGTTGTAGGTAGTTCTGAGTCCTGACACTTCGCAGTAAAGTCTACCAACGTAATTTAAGGGGATAGCGGAAGTCGCCACACTTGCATTTTTCTGCATCCTGTCTCCTCACTACCTTGTTCTTGTTGCTTACGCTGGCTTTTGTAGACATTCACTTTCGGTGTTTTGCGACTTGAGTTCTACGTTTTATAATACGGGCTTAGGATAGTACATGTTATTTCAGCAATCAGCACAGTTGGAGTAATTCTCCAGAACTGATTACTTGTTAGTTTTTTATTGTTTTCGTTGTAAGTAGTCCCGAATCCTGACACTTCGCAGTAAACATAGAAAACCATAGCATGTAGCATGGTTTTCTATGGCAGTAAAGCCGACCAACGTAATTTAAGGGCTAGCGGAAGTCGGCCATATTGACACCCTTTTGCCTCCTTCGCATCCGGTCTCATTTCCGGTCATGGTTAACATTTTATTTTAATGCAGACTTAGTTTAGTACATTTTATTTCAGCACAGTTGGAGATATTGCGCTGTTGGCAGCGACATCTGCAAACAAAAACATCTGTTAAGTGTCAATAGCGAGTCAACAGAAAGTGAAATGTTTTGTTCGCGAATGGTGTCCAGTGAAGACGCGAAAATGATATAAAATAATGAATATGGCCGATGATAAATCGTTTGTACCTTTCGCATGCCAAAGATGTTCGCAGCCCTTACGACTGGACGACTCGTTAAATTCGTTCAGTGAGCACATATCAGCAGAATTGCACTGTTAGTTTGGCCTTTCTTTGTTATGGGCAGGCGAGTTACGTGTGTTTTGTTGCAGTACCCATACATTCCAATCCAGATGTGGATCTAGAGTCTCAAGCCACTAGTTTTGACCATTATGTACCCCCTTGCCGATTATCTGACTCCGGCAACGGAGCCAATGGATTCATGCTAATTTCTGATGAACACGAAGTTGATTTACTTAGCCATCAGTTTAAAGTAAGCAAATTAATATTGTTTATGGAGTAGAAATTTTATCAACAAATTATTTCGTTTAAGATACACGCGGCGCTATTTGATACAATTTCGGGCAGCTCCAACATAGACCACCCACTGTGTGACGAGTGCGCCGATAACCTAATCGAAATCTTGGAGCAGCAACTCAAAATAACTCAAGAGGATTACGATGATTATTGTAGATATTACAAACTGTAACGGTACTGTCGTTTTCCAGCTACAACACCTTTAACTTCCGTATATTTTCAGACTGCAAAGTGAAAAGGACGAACCCAAGCTGAATGATCTGGAAAAAGAGCTGAGCGATTTGAAATCGGAGGAGGCGAGGCTGCTGGACGAGCTGGAAGCCCTGCAGAAGGAGGAGGTGGAGGCATTGAGGGCCATCGAGGAACAGGAGGCCATCTCCAGGAGGCTAGTGCAAGAGGAGGACAGGTACTTCAAGGAGCACGCGAAACACAGGCGGGACTTGATGTCGACCGAGGAGGAGGGCGGGAGTCTCGAGAACCAGCTGAACTACGTCAACATGCAGCTGGACAAGCTGCAGAGGACTGAACGTGTTCAACGCCACCTTCCACATCTGGCACAAGGGCCACTTCGGCACCATCAACAATTTCCGTCTGGGGCGTCTGCCGTCGGCGCCCGTGGACTGGTCGGAGATCAACGCCGCGTGGGGCCAGACAGCGCTGCTGCTCTCCGCGCTGGCCAGGAAGATAAACCTGACCTTTGACCGATACAAGCTTGTGCCATACGGGAACCACTCATACATCGAGGTAGGCGGCAAATAGGCGGCTTCCTAGCTTTTTGCCCTCTGACAGTGTGTTTGCAGGTGATCGGGGAGCAGAAGGAGTTGCCCCTGTACGGATCGGGCGGCTTCAAGTTCGTGTGGGACAAGAAGTTTGATAGCGGCATGGTGGCGTTCCTGGATTGCCTGCAGCAGTTCCAGGAGAAGGTGGAGAGACTGGAGAAGGGCACCAAAGTGTTCTGCTTCCCCTACCGCACCAACAAGGGGAAGATCGAGGACAAGGACGCCAGCTATTCTATAAAGTAACCGTTTAAAATGTCGGGTAATGGAATTTTTCTGAATGCGCCGTTTGTTTCAGGATCCAGTTGAACTCGGAGGAGCAGTGGACGAAGGCGCTGAAGTTCATGCTGACGAACCTGAAGTGGGGCCTGGCGTGGGTGTCGTCACAGTTCAGCAGCGATGGCGAGGGAGATCTGCAGCCGGACAATTAGCGTAATTCCTTAAACTAAACCCGTAATTTGATGTTGTTCTCTAGTAATCGATTTTATGCAATACGATTAAGTTATTCACGAAAAATATGATATTTTTGTTAAATGGATGAATCAGACTGATTTGTTGTACATAAAGAGTAAATAAATATCAGTGTTTTAATGCAGTGTGATTTTACTTGTTCCGTCCTAGGTTCACATAAACTGCAAAATGTGGCGCCTAAAACTCGAAAGAAATGAATAAGTGAACGTAAAAGTAAGTAAAGAAAAAGTAAGCGAAGTTTGACACAAAATACTCCAGTGTTTTTATAACGTTACGATTACTTCATTAAACATTTAATTAACAATTGTTAAATTAACCCAAAACCATATACATGAACTACTGAAGCCAAGCAGGGGTCTGCGCTCGTCTAAGTAATAATGTAATTTAATAAACACTGCATACAGTTAGGGCGTCTAATTCGTACACTTCTCGTAATTCCAGACCAAGCTTTACAGTTTATGTGCCTTCCAATCGCGTCGCTACTGAATAGCGCCGTAAAATTGTGAATTCTTGTTGTTATCGTACATAATTTAAAAACTATTAACTAATCTAACGTAGTTTACTTTCTGATCTAACGTATTTCAATGTAAAAACTGTATGTTAAAAAAACTCATAATTCACATTGACATTTTTGTATCTTCCTGAATACGGTCCTGTCTAGTATGTACATAATACTCAGTACACTCGACATCCGCATATCCGAACTCACTACATTTGCGAACTTTTTCTCACCATATTTCCGAACTTGTACTTCCACACAACCGAACTTGTCGCTGTCGAATGACCAATGAGCTAGAAAATCCCTTTGCGCATGCACCAAAAGTTCGGTTATCCGGAGGAGAACAGTTCGGAAATGTGGAATTTTGCGGAACGGAAAAGTTCGGATATGCGGAAGTCGAGTGTATTTTTAATCTCAACCACTAGTTTGTGTTTTTTTGGTTAGGTTCGTATCTTTGACTTGGTGTATGTAATTGTACATATTTCCAAAACACTGCGCATTTGAACAACAAAAATACCTACAAATTATTTATAAGCTGGTATTTCCTATGCATCTCGTCATTAATGGATAAATAATAACAATAAACTCGTTATTTGTGTTTGTAGTTGCAATTGAATCTCGGGGGTTTTGAGCCGAGAGATTTTGAGTCTACCGGAAGAGATACATTACATATTTTCAACAAAAATAATAATACCTGGTGCAAAAAATTACGCTTACAATACATTCATCATGTCAGATTTCGTTGAAATAGATGGATCGCATCTTGAAGGAGTACGTATACAATTTATTTCTTATAGATATTCGCATTTTTATACATAATTTTAAGGGAGGTCAAATTTTGAGGATAGCCATTACGTTGAGCGCAATAAAAAAGATACCAGTCCGTATAACGAACATTAGAGGGGGTCGCAATAAGCCCGGTTTGATGGAACAACACTTAAAAGGTTTGTTTTTCTTACATCTATCATAGTGATTGCTAAATATTGCCTTATCGGTCTGATTATCATTTTCCCATATATCCAGGCATAGAATTAGCGAGGGACATGTGCAGTGCTACAGTCAAAGGCGTCAATTTTGGGTCGACGGAGGTGGAATTCAGTCCCGGCGATTTGAACGGCGGGGATTTCACCGCCAAAGTGAACACCGCCGGCAGCATCAGCCTTCTAATGCAGGTGGCCATACCGATTGCCTTATTCTCAAAGTCTACCTGCACGATGACCCTGCACGGCGGTACCAACGTAGAGATGGCACCCCAGATCGACTACACGACGGAAGTATTCAGGCCGATACTGGAGAAATTCGGGGGCACCTTCGACTTTGAGCTGATCAAGAGAGGGTACTATCCAAAGGGCGGTGGCGAAGTGAAGGTTACCGTTCAACCTATAGAGATATTGAAAGCGGTGGAGATGACGAATCAGGGCACCGTACGGGAGGTGTACGGGTGGAGCTTCGTGGCGGGCACGTTGCCCGTCAGCATGGCGCGTCGTATGGCCTATTCTGCCACGTCGTTCCTGTTCAAGCTGACGCGGAACGTAAAGATTCAGGGCTATAAGGAGGACAAGGCAATCGCCTCGGACAATTGCGCAGGAATTGTGTGAGTTGATTGCTAAAAATGTGGTTTTTATTATAAAAGGTGTACAAATAAGTTTCTGCCGTTTGACAGAAGTTGGCGCACCAGTAAAGTATAGTTAAAATTGTCAGATGTAAACGTCATTATCATAAGGTTGGACATTAGGCAACAACATAACCTTAAAATATTAGTGATTTTTTTATCAGTATAATATATTCTTTTGTGTGCGGAAATGTCGAGTTTTGAGCCGAAGTAAGCATCATTTGCGGGAACTTTTTATCTACTTCTTCAATTTGAAGAAATCTGCAGCTGATGCGTATTAATTGCTTGTAGAAGCATATGGTGAGGCTGAGAGAAGTTGTGAGTGGTTTCAAAAGTTTAAGAACGGTGAATTTCACATCGAAGACAAAGAACGTAGCGGAAGGCTGAAAGTGTACGAAGACGCGGAATTGGAATTATTATTTGGCTCAAACCGAACGAAATCATTACTGGAGCTGTCTGCTGAATACAATTGATGATATTGTGTCGAGCACTCAAGGAAAAGTGCGCCCACTACTACTCCAGACACGACAAAGTTATTCTCCTACATTATAATGCTCATTCACATGTTGCGGCGCCGGTCAAAACCTATTTGGAAACACTCAATTGGGAAGTTTTATCCCACCCGCTGTATTCACCAGACATTGTTCCTTCTGATTTCCACTTGTTTCGATCGATGGCGCATGACCTGTGTGAGCAACACTTTACATCATATGAAGAATGAACCAAAAATTGGGGTTGATTCATGGATAGTCTCAAAAGATGAAGCATTCTTCCGACGCGGTATCCGTATGCTACCAGAAAGATGGGAAAAAGTAGTGGCAAGCGATGGACATTACTTCGAATACAACATTAGGTACCGTCCTTTCACAATAAATTCCCAATTTTTTTTATTAAAAACAGTGGAAACTTATTTGTACACCTTTTAAGTTTAAATGATTCCAGATAATATTCAATTGTTTTGACATAATTCCATGGCACACTTGACTCATCTAGCGGCTTTTAAACTAGAAATTTTGCTCATGGCAGCCAGTATAATCATAGCGGGCCATGGAGTTGAAAGCGACGGTAGGGTCAAAAACAGCAGTTTTTGACTTTAAAACAAAAAAAGTTGAATCGATTGTCTTAAAAAACGAGTATTATACGGATTTGTACCAAATAAAGTAGACACCGGTATATATTTTCAGTTTCAATAAATAAAAGAGAAATAACATTCTGTTAATGGAGTTTTCCAAGTTGCAGATAATTTTCAAGAAATTGCAACTTCTCCGTTTGTCTTAAATTTTTATGAAAATTTCTTTGACAATCTATGAAATTACACTTTTCAGCATTACCGCAGAGACGGATACCAATTGCATTCTGGGCTCGTCGGCTCTGGGCAATCGGGGACGAAGCTGCGAGGATACCGGCAAAAAGGGCGGCCCTGGAACTCGTGAAGGTAATCCAAGACGGGGCTTGCGTCGATGACCACAGTCAAGACCAGATCGTGGTCCTTATGGCCTTGGCTCAGGGAAGGTCTGCCGTGAAAGTCTGTGATATCACCATGCATACAAAGACTGCTATTTTTGTCGTGGAACAAATGACCCAGGTGTGTATCGTATTGTATATTTATCTATTTATTACATACTTTTCAAATTTAAACTTGTTATTTTTGGTTACATCTACTTGCCCCAATTAGTAATTCAGAAGTTTCTATAAGTTATTTGATTTTTATACAGGATTGTTAAAAAGTCTGACAATAGTGCTGTCACATGAAAACAACTGAAGTCAGGACATCCAATTTGGCATGCTATGATCAGACGTGTTTTTGTATATTTTACTTCGATTGATAGAAAAATTGATACACTTGTTTTTATACAGTCGCCTTAGATTGTTTTAAATGGAAACAAATTAATTCATGAAGAATTCAACGATATAATGTTAGATATGGTTATATACAAAGTGTTTGATTTATCATTCTACAGCTAATATTTCTTTAAATAAGGACGTGCTAAGAACAGTATAAAGCATGTCTAAGTAACCTGTGATTTTTTTAAAAAACCAATATAAGCTTGCTAAGGCTTAATTTTTTAAAACTCTGTAATATAAAATTGGGTTATATTTTGTAGATCAAATATGACTTCCATTTGTTGATGGTTCATCAAACTGTCTCACATAGTGATCTATACAGGTGTGTAATTTCTACGATTTTAAGCGTTTCCGCGCATATGCTCCACCCCTAAATGCTTTTGTTCAGCTGTCCTTGCCTTATGATTCGTCAGTTCAAACTGTACAACATCAACTGCACCAGTCACAGGCGACTCAGGGCGTGGCCTATCCCCTTCCATGCCCACTTTTTCAGTTGTTAATCGACTATCCCAAGGTCAACATTTTCCATGCCTGTCTAAAGTTCTATAGTGATGATCCGTTTTGATTTGGACGGTGTTGTGTTTTATGTGTGGTTTTTGCCACTTGTTGAAGTGGTAATTTGAACGAGTCCAATTGTAGAAATTAGAATTTTGTTTTCTCGTGAAATTTGCACTAGCAAATTGAACCATAGGTTAAGGTATGAATTTTATGGACTGTATTGTCAGTACCTTGACTGTATTACAGCTTGTTATACATTTATTGAACTACTTTCTCTGAATAACTTATACTAGTATTATATTAATATTGATTTAAAGTATTATACATTTATTAAAGTATTATACTTACTTATATTATATATTAACTTCAAGTATAATGAATGCATTCTATTATAATTACTATTTTAGTTTCCTTATAGCACTGCAATATCTGTAAAAAAATTTATTACTATTATTCCCAATGGATTTTAAAAACGCATTTTTTTTTCTGATTCCAAGTACTCGTTTATTTATTTTTTGCTGCATTATACCACAAACAGGGTGTAACTGTAAGATATGTAACCTGTAACTTTCAGAATTCTATAATTTTCCAAAATAAAAGACAACAAAACTTTGAAGGAACTTAGAAATACACTTTAGAACGTTCAAATTTCTTTTGAATCTGAGGAAATTAAAGGAACAGAGTGATACAACTCGGTAGATACCTACATTACCGACTGCACCGCTTTTTCTGGGCCTCTCCCGCATTACCCCTGGGGAGACCGACAGTCCATAATAACCGTATATTTTCTTTTGCAGGTCAAATACGATATCATTCCGTCAGGTTCTAATAATATTATTCAATGTGCAGGATCTTAATCACTAACAGTAGTTTAAAAGCTTAATTCTTGATATGTAGGTGTTTGTCTTATCTGTAATTTAATGACATAAAGTATCGTCAAATATATAGGTTTGTTTTAATATCGCCTCTCATCACTGATAACTAGATAACGGCATCTGCAGCTATTTTTTGTTAAAACTAATGTTCGTACTATAGGAGACTTTATAAAAATTAGACAGGGTGTTATAGGGTGTTAAGGGGTTTTAGGAATGGGTAATAAATACATAAAAAAAATCGTGCCGTTACGTGACCGAGCAATTTTTATTTGAAACATTCTCTCGTAAATATAACGGGTGGGTGATTTAAGTCTATAAACTAAAATTTGGGACGCCCAGTATGTAAATAATATTTATTAGTAAAGATATTATTATTATTATTGATTATTATATTATTAATAAAACCAATAATATTATTATCAACTTTTTATGATTATTATTTATTATACTATTATTACTTTATTATCAACGATTATTATTTTCTATTGCTGTTGTTATTATTATCTATATATACTTGTCACTCATTAATAACAGAATCTCCAGAAATATAAAGTCCACGATCTTGAAATTTAGCATGTACATTTCTTTTGGGATCTAAGTGCTCACCAAGAAAGGATTTTTCGAAATTCAACCCCTAAAGGTGCGAATACAGGGTGGAAGAGCATACGGGAATTGTAACAAAGTTTTCTAATGACATACGTCTGTCAATAGTTTCAAATGCACGTTTTAAATCTAGAAATACAGCAACATATCACCTCCACAAGTGACCTCCATTCCTCAACTCCAAAACAAGTGTTGAGTAAAAACCTGTCATGGATGAAGACAATCAAAACAGACACACTCACACTGTAACACCCATGTCCTGATAGAGTTGCCAACTCTATTAGCGGGACTCGAACCCACTGACGGAGGTTCAGCAGATGGTTCAGATTGCCACCTCTGGCACCTCCTACTAGATGCCTCTGTCCGACAAATTTTCAGAGCAGATACGGTCACCCATCCGAACGCAACCCAACCGAGCATTGCACTCGCATTCTCGGAGTTTAGCGTTCAGACAAATTACCAAAGTGTAAACATACTTAATTTGTGCAACATACTATATTTACCGCCATTAGTGAACTCTATTCCTCATCTGCTGACTCTAAAACAAGTTCTATTTGCCATAAACAAATGGTAAGTATTCAAGTATGCGTGAACTCCAAATGAAATTGGATGTACTTGTGGATTGTACACCATACATATTTTTGATGTCAAATAAAAACCTGTCATGGCTGAAGACAATTAAAACGGTGCAAATAGAAGAGGTGCGTATGTGTAACAGTAACACGGAATTAACCAGAATGTTGTGCATCTTGATTATAAGCACTAGGCTGCTAACAAAAATGTGGAATGACTTAATTCGGCGAAATAATAATAAAGATATATTAATAATAAAAATAATCACATTATAATAATAATTACATGACATTATAGTGAACTTTCTTCCTGTGATGCTTTCGTTTTATGTTAACAAATGCCTGCCCAGTCTTAATTCCTGCCTCAGTACCCCGTCGAATATGGCTTCCGGTTCCACGATCGTCGCTGCCGGGTGCTGCTTCTTCACTTTCTGGTATCTAGTCCTGTTCTCCGGCGACGCGACCACCACTAGAAAGCCCTCAGTATTTTTTGTAGGGGATTTTACGCATTTACCACCGCAGGCTTCTATCGCACCTAAGATAAAAAGGAGACCATCAGGCTACGTTTACATTCGTAGATTCCATCGATTCAGGTGATACCGGTGAAAACTCATAAAATAAAAGAGGAAACTTTTAACTTAGTTTCACGTTAAGTTATAACATTTTCACGTTTATTTTATCTGACTTGGTCAATAGTGAGTACTCTACCTGAATTTTCACGTTTACTTCGTCAACATGATGAGACGGTTTCGCCACACAGTGGTCTCTCCAGGTAGTAAGTACTCGCTATCTGAAGAGGCTACTGCCTGGTGAAACGATCATTATCTTGACAAAAAATAAACGTGACAAAATAAACTGTTGAAAGTTCCGTTTGGTGAAATTTGTGTGCTAATTTTAAACTGCCATTAAAAATACAAGTAAAAAATAATAGACTATTAATTATAAGTTAGTGGTGCGTTTGACCTACCTTTTAAAACATCCGTCGCATTGTTGACCATCAGAACTACGGTGTAATTCGACAATAGTTTTTCGTTCGCCGCTTTACTTATTGAGTTCCTCAGCGAGAAATTCCATTTAGATTCCGCCTCCTGGTCCTTCAAGATGTAGTCCCACGGATCTTAAAATGAACACAAACTAGTTTTCGATACATTTTTCTGACAACCAAATATCCAACTTGCAAAAGTGGACTATAATTGCAAAATAATGAATCCCTATACATAGTTTTCAGCTACGTCGGCATGGTTAACTTACCGAGGAACTCGTTGGCCTTCTTACAAGCATGTATCCAGTCGGGTGAGCAAACCGGTTTGCCTTGCCCCACAGCGGTAAGTAGTTTTTGTGACCTTTTCACGTGTTCCGTTACTAACACGGTACTCGAATGGACCGAATCGACGACGCTTCCTCCTAAAATATGTTGAATACCTCGCTTAAAATTCAATCCATTCAAAATATCGACGTATTTCAATGTGTGATAACTTTTTTAATAAAAAATATTATTTTTTGGCGGATTATTCAGATTTGTGGATATAATTTCACCTCTCATGGTGTATACAGGGGGGAAAAGTTAAGGTTTTTTTCTCTTTTGAGACACTCTGTAGATTAATCTGTGAGGGATTTTTTTATTACATACCTAACTGCCTTATTAGAGACTCAGCAGAGGACTGTCCAACATCGTAAACACGACTTTGGGCTTAAACTTCCTTTTTGACCTCTAAAATTAGAAGATAATAAAAAAAATAGTGTTTTAATTTAATTTTTTTTAGAAAAATACCTCGGGCGTGCTTAGCGCAGCTTCCTCTTGGACGGCCCTCCTGCCCCTCCTAGACGGGGTGGTCAAGTTGGGTTCATTTGAACTACCGCTCGTATTTCCGCCATCGTAACTACCCGTATCGTTACTGCTTAGAGTGCTTTTCCCTTTCGGCCTTCCTGGCTTTGCCTTTGAAGTCGACGGCGTGGATACATCCGGGTCTCCTTCGTTAGCGACTTTTCTACCGCGATTTCTTGTCGAGGGTGTAACCAAAGGGGCGTCGCTACTCAAACTGCTACTATCGCCGTCGCTACTTTTGGCGTTCTCGTTTTTCTTGGGCGTTTTGGATCTCGCGCTCGCGCTTCTTGAGGTGATTGGTTCAGCGTGTTGTTTGCTCTCTCTGTTTTGCCCTGCCTTAATGTTTGGTGTACCGCCGCTATCGTCGCGTGTTTTTTCTTTGCCTATAATAGATTTAAATCGCTAGCAGGACAGGCGTTAATTTGTAACTAAAGCTGGGCGTTTAATTGAATCTTATGTACGAGGAGAGCTCATATATAAACTGAATTTGTGTTATTGCAACTGTAGAAACTGAAACAAATTAACCAAAACTTAATAGAAACCAGGCATATAAAATACAATGCTTCTATTGAATTTTTTAAATGTTTAAATTTTTTTAAAAATTTAAATTTAGTTTATATGTGAGCTCTCCTTGTATACACGGTGGAGACTTTAACTGGAATATATTCGCTAACGGGTGTGAATGATTTTTCAAAAAAATTCCCGAGACACGTCAACTTTTAAATGTATTTACCTACATTTTGCAAGTATTATGAAAAATATAGCCCTTCAGGGGTGGCTGAAACCACCCTCGACATGATTTATTCAAATGCAACCCTATGGCTTGTGACCCCTCATTGTAAAGCTGGTGGAAAGAGGAATCCAACGCACTGGTCAAATTTTAATTTTTAGTATGTTTGTACGGTTGCATACAATTAAAACAATTTAAAAATTAAATTTATTTTCAACGTAACAATTGTTCAAAATGTGCACCATTCACTTGTTGGCAGCATCCCAGTCTGTGGTAGGTTTCGTCCCTTACATTATGCAACATTTGCGGTGTTATTTTTCCGATTTCCTCTCTTATCCTTTCCTGCAGATCTGCTATGTTGTTGGGTTTCTGAATGTAAACCCTACTTTTAAGATGTCCCCACAAAAAGACATCTAGTGGTGTAAGATCTGGAGATCTTGCTGGCCACTCAATATTACCTCGCCTCCCAATCCACCTACCGGGAAAAATTCTGTCCAGATACTCACGAACAATGGCAGCATAGTGTGGTGGGGCCCCATCTTGCTGAAACCATAACCTCTCGTCGGTCAAGTTAGGGTTTAAGGGGTTTGGAAATAAATGACATAGCACTGGCATTAGTTCGTGCTGGAGTAAACGCAAGTATCTTGCACCATTAAGAGTGTCATCAAAGAAAAATGGTCCTACAATTCTATCTTGTATTATTCCGGCCCACACATTAGTTTTCTGTGGGCGCTGAGTATGAAGTTGCCTCATCCAATGGGGGTTCTCTTCAGCCCAGTAACGACAATTTTGGCGATTTACGTGCCCATTTAATGTAAAAGTAGCCTCGTCAGAGAAAACTATCCACTCTAAAGATAACTGGTTTTGATCAATACAAGTCATCAATAAATCGCTAAATTCCACTCGTCGATCTGGATCATCTTCAAGTAGCTCTTGAACAGCTTGCATTTTATATGGGCGTTTTTTCTCATATTTAAGTATTTTTAAAACTGTTTTGTGATTAAGATTACTATCACGGGCCAGTTGACGGGCTGGAGTGATTGGATTTTCTTCTAGAGCAAGCAACAAATTCAACTTCGTGTCGTCATCAACAACAGCCTGCCTCTTACTCGGTACTTTCCTGACATGACCCATTTCTCGATATTGTGCCTCAATTTTACTAATGGTACCTTGATCTAGTGGTGGCAAGTCAGGATGCGTTTCTCGAAACAAGCGAACAACTTCGCATTGAGTTCGCGCCCTATCACCATATCCAATCATCATCAAAATTTCGATTTTTAGTGATTCAGTTAAATAAGACATTTTCACCAATTTGAAATAACACTTTGTTTCAAACTCTGAATACAGCATACAAATTAAATTACTCTTTGCGGCCGTGTAAAAACACTAGCAAAAACTAACAAATATCAGTTGTGGCAAAAAATTGCTTGGAATTTTTTGTGAGGACATATGAAAAGTAAGGTTTACATTCCAAAACTAAACAACACACATTTTGAGTACGAAATTGTTGCGTTAAAAATAAATTAAACTATAAAATTACGGTTTAATTGTATGCAACCCTACAAACATACTAAAAAATTAAAATTTGATCAGTGCGTTGGATTCCTCTTTTCACCAGCTTTACAATGAGGGGTCACAAGCCATAGGGTTGCATTTGAAAAAATCATGTCGAGGGTGGTTTCAGCCACCCCTGAAGGGCTATATTTTTCACATTACTTGCAAAATGTAGGTAAATACATTTAAAAGTTGACGTGTCTCGGGAATTTTTTGAAAAATCAATCACCACCCCGCTAGCGAATATATTCCAGTTAAAGTCGCCACCGTGTATAAGAATCAGTCAAATACCCGGCTTAATTTATCACGAAATGGCCAATTAAACGCAAAAATATGCAAGAAATCTTGTATTAGTATTTACTCAAATATCATGACAGATATACAGTGTTTTTCAAAAAGTACGCGCCACAAGGAAAACATTTTTCTTTTAAAAAAAATAATAAAATACCTGAAATTGACAGTCCATTTTTCTGAACAAATTTTCCCATACGGTGCGTACTTTTTGGATTTTGCCACCGTATATGCCCTTACCTTTCGTACACTCAGTCTCATTGTCTTTGCTGGCACCTCGGGCTCCAAAAAATCGGAATCTGAACAAGCGGAATTTTTGGCATCCCCGACCTTACGGTTCCCGCTGATTTTATTCTCCGAAAGGGCCGAATCGTCGTTGTTATTCAGCCCTCTCCGGGACTTCCGGGTGGCGGTCTTCCTCGCCTTGGCCTCGGGTAACTCGGCCACGCTGGAAATCGCCATGCTCCTGCGATTTTTGGTGACGGCCACCTTGATTTCGCCCACGTTACTCACCCTCTGGCTCTTCCGCGTCTTTGTGGATTTCGCCTCCAGCAAGGCGAAACTGTGGTCGATGCCGCTCCTGGACGGCGTCCGGATCCAAGTGTGACGTGCTGAGACTCTTTTCCGAACTAGAAGCCTCCTCCTCCTCTTCAGATTTTTTACTGGGCCCGGATTTGCTTTTCTTAGCTAGAGACAGGTTTTCTCTCGTTTTCCTAGATGGCGAGGCGTTTTTAGTTCCACCGCTGATGAGCTCCATCGGTTTCCGAATAAAAGATTCAATCTGGGACAGGGTTTCAGGTCTATTGTCGTCTTTATCTGCCGGATTTGTCGTCGGGACTTCAACCAGCGGTTTCTTAACGAAGGCTTCGATGTGACTCAAAGTTTCGTGGGTTTTCCGACAACTCACGTTGGACATCTTTCAAGTTTTCACGTGAAGAACTCAAGAGGTATCATTCTTCGGTTCTAAAGGAGTTTTGATGAACGCCTCTATCTGACTCAACGTTTCTACTTGATCGTGTCCCTCGTTCAACTGTTTTGTCACACTCTCGTCGATTCCCCGTTACTATGGCCTTTTTTAAGTTCTCTATGTCGGATTTTTTTACTCGTTTTCGATTTCGGGACGTCTGAACGAGTTTCGCCTGAGCGTTTCAAACCAGGAACAGACACATTCGTTTCTAAAGGCTGCGTGTCTAAACTGTACGCATTGGTTTCATTTGATATGGAACCGTTAGATATCGGTGGAATATCAATTTTTTGTGTTGCCATCATGAACAACTGATTTTCTGTCTCCGTCACGTAAATCTTATCATTCATACCATGATTCTGATCTGTTCGCTGCGTTTCCATCGTATATGGATCTTCCTCAGGCTTATTTTCTTTACTATTATCATTTATTCCCTGATTCTCACTTATTTCCTGGGTTTCCATGGTATAAGGGTCTTCTGCAGGTTGATTTTCTTTACTATATCGACTGGTGAAGTGTAGCTCCTGCGTTGGCTGCAAGTACGCGTCGTCTTTGTCGGGGTGCTCTTCGATCTTCGACATTGTTACGCTTGGTCGATGAATTTGCTTCATTTCTCCAGGTTTATCACCAAGAATACTCGTTAGAGACCCATCCAAATTGAGTTTCTTCTTGAAATGGAACTTCTGGGGCACTTTGAAATTTTCGTCGTCGTTTTTTCTCCTGTTTTCGACGTCTTCCTCGTTGATTACTTGGGTCGGCGTCATGTAAACTTCCTCGTCATCTATTTCCCCATTCTTAACGTCCTTTTCGTTTGATCACTTGCGTGGGCATCATGTAGAGTTCGTCGTCTGCGTCCTCAGTAACCGCAATCTTGGAACATGCCGGAACTGGAATGATTTCTTGCGTGGCCATCGCATATATATTTTCTTCTCGTTTTTCTTGCGGTTCCGTGTTGGCAATTCTCTTGCGTTGACATCATGTAAAAGTCATCGTCTGCTTCCCTTTCTATAGGAATAGCACTGTTTTCAATTTCATTACCTCTTTCTTTCGTTAGTTTCTGTGTATCCGCAGCATAAAAGTCATCAGCGTTAACGACGGGTTTGGAGAGGGCTGTGGAACTTCCGGCTTGCTTCAAATCCCGATTGGCCGCCAAAAACAAATGCTCGCTGGACTGTAGTTTTTGTGTTGGCAACATGTACAAATCGTCCTCTTCTTCTTCTTTCCCATCAGCTGTTGCCGCAGGTGATTCTTTTGATAGATTTTGTTCTATATTTATTCTGTGCATTTTATTACATGTTTCTTTCGCAATTTTTTGCGTATCCGCCCTATAAAAGTCCTCATTTGCCTCATCAGCGTTGACGACGGGTTCCGAGACGGTGGAACTTCCTGCTTGCTTTGAATCCCGATTGAGCGCCAAAAACAAACGCTCGTTGGACTTTTTGACAGCATTTTCGTCATGCACTTTTTGTGTTGGCAACATGTATAAATCGTCCGTCTTCTTCTTCTTTCGTATCAGCAACATGACTTTCTTCTTTCTCCTTGTTCGATTGCTCCAGCGACAGATCGTTCTCGTCGATCATCAGCTCGGTGAGGCCCAGCTTGAAGCTCTCCTCGGAAGAGGCATTCTGGCTGCCACGGTTCGGCTGTTTCAGGCTCTGGTACTGAAACTCGTTAGCGAACGCGTCCTGAGTGGCCGGGATGTAGTCGGTATCGTTCAGGATCTCAGTCGCGTTACTGTCCGCGTCTTGGGCAGCTTCCGTCGCCGGCTGATTCTCTTTGTCTCCCTCCACGTCGGTGTCCGAATCGGAATCTAAAGTCGGCTTCTTCGAGAGTATTTTGGGCTTTATGATTTCATCGCTCTGAGTAGCGGGGAGCGGTTGCTCCCTGTCGTCTTCGGCGTCAGTCTCAGAATCGGAATTTACAGGTTTCTTTTGAGCATCACTCTTCGGTGAACCCAATTTTCGCAGAGGTTTCCTCTTCAGCCTCTCGACGTCCACGTCTTCCACGTCGGTCTCTGAATCGGAATTGCACTTATTCTCGACGTGCGTCATATCTTCTGAGGAACTTAACCTGCGTACCGAACGTTTTCCCGGCCTTATGTCCTCCGTGTCCGACGGGGTCAGACTGGCGACGTTACTTTCGCTGGTAGGAATGTGCACCTCTCTGTGTCTGGTCGGGCGGTTTGTCAATGGTGAGGAAGTCGATAGAGTCATTACTATTCTCGTCCGTGTTCGTCTCTTGCCTGTCGGTCGGGCGTTCTTCTATCACCGATTCCTCTATGACAGTCTCTTCTATTAGAGAATCCTGAATTAAGCTCGCGTTTGTGTCGTTCGCGGCAGCGACGGATTGAGGGTTTTTATTTTCGTCTTCCTTCCGGCTGAAGCGGTCTATCTTCTCCCGATACGTCACCACTTGAGTCTGCATCTCGTGTATATTTTCTTCGGGCCGATTGCATACTTGCTTTGGTAAAATAACTGCTTGAGTCACCATTTCGTGAATATTTTCACTTTCTTTCGAGGTTGACGGCGTTTCTTCAGGCACGACAACTTGAGTTTCGTCGTTGTGAATGTCGGAAATCACCATTTCTTCTAAAACGTTATGACTCACATTGTCGTCTGCAATTTTATCAACGATCATCGGCGGATATTCCACGACTTGTGTCGCCATTTCGTGTATGTCTTGTGTGGCGGTTTCAGAAACGATGAGCTGTTGAGACTTGTTCCGCATGGTCTGGTTCAAAGCAGAGTCGTCTAATAAAAGCTGGGTATTGGCCACGTAAAATGCCTGTGAAACGTTTTTGAGTCATCTCCATGCTTTGTGTTTCCGAGTGGATGGCAGAATTTTCATTGGGCATCTACAAATGGTTGACTAGTTTAAACCTACAGTTAATGAAAATGATGACATCTTACCTTTAAATATAATCCGTCGACGTCTCCAAATCTAATTTTGGCTTCATCTTGAAGCTCGTACAACTTGAATGGTATTAACTTTGTGCCCAACAAGTAAGTTCCATTCGACGAATTCAAGTCACTGATGAAATGCTGAGCATCATCGATGATCATTATTACCGCATGATACTGACTGACATTCTGAAATGTTTAATGACAAACTTAATTTAACGTTCATGGGTACATTTAAACAGGAAAAGAGTTTGTCCTACCAAATTCTTCAGGTCCACTACAGCAGATTTATTTCTTCCAATCGTGTTTACGCCTCTATATATTGTGAATTTCTTATTTTGTACTCGAAGCCTTGCTCCCTAAAATACATATCATATCAACACATTTCAAATGCAAACAAAACACAACCTTTCACATATTTATTTTTAAAAATATTCTAGACTAGATAAACGGATATGTTTGAAGCGTTTGACTTAATAAAAACCGAAACAAACCTGAACCCTGTTGTGCTGCTCTTGCATAATGGAATTTTTAGCGTTCACTTAAAAAGTATATGTAAAATAATATCTAATCTATGTCCATTCTACGACAAAACATAATAAACATTTCTCCAACAAACCGTCATTCGCAAGCACAAATCATTTGCGTTTTGTGTTCGCATTGTTCGCAGGCTGTCAATCGCTGTTAAGCCATTTTTGCGATACAACGGTTACGACCACGAAATCAGGATCCTACGATTTACATAGTTGATTTCACCACATCAAGACTTATGCATGCTGTACTTATAGGCCGCTTTACGCTTTCAGGTACGGCCTCATGCAGTCGCTAGTCGCTCGTTTTCAGCGACAAATGAGGTCACGTGATATGATTTTGTATTTTCCGCCATTTTAAGAATCGCAGCGTCAACTTGGCTGCAATGCGCGACAGAAATATCGAAAGGTGATATAATCGATAAATATCGAAAGTTGATATATCGATATGTACAGATCCTCTATTCCTAACCTCTTTAAATAGCAATAACAAAATTAAACAGAAAATACTAAATCGTGCGAAATCAATTAATAAATCATAATAATTAATAAGAGAATTCTTAAAATACAAGTGAAATAAAAAACAATATAATATGAGGGTCGGCTGATCAGTCCCGGGCCTCTCAACGAAAACAACATTAAAAACTTTTTTTATTTATTTCTCAACATAATCTCCAAGAAAGGCTAATACATTTGTCATATTGGTGTTCTAATTTAATTAAACCATTTCTGTAGTGCGATTTATCAAGGTCCTCAAAATAGTTGTTTACCGCATCAATGACCTCCTCGTTGCTGTGAAATCTTCGGAGGGAACAGGTGGTAGTCACTGTTACTAGACTACTGGGTACTAGATCTGGCGAATAGGGTGGATATTCAAGCAATTCGAACTTTAATTCGCAAATTTTTCCCATTGCAATGACTGAACGCATGGGCCGGAGCATTGTTGTTAATACTCTAAAGTTGTCTTGTTAAAAATGCTGTCGTTCAAAAACTAACCAAGTTACTGACCTGTAAAATATAGATACAAGCTAGTCTGGAGTAAAAAAAAAAAAAAGAAAGCGCCCAACTGGCCTTATAGAATAACAAATTTTTGTTTACTCATAAACTTACGTTTGTTAGGGCATATATTTTCATTTGTCTCTAATTCATCCCCGACCACACCTTCGGGATGATCGTCCGGTTGAGATCGTTTCGAACGTCGAATTATGGTTTTTCCATCATCTTAACAAATATTTTATTAAATACATTTTATCCGTCTCGCATTAATTTAATAATTGTTTTGTTACTTACCTAATACCAGATAAAAGAAGTGGTTGTTATCGATATAAATATGCCCGCATTCTTCGAAACCCCTGCACGGATGATCCATAATTTCATCGACAATTACTTCACATAGTCCACTTTTATCTTTAAAAAGAAAAAATCATTTTTCCATGATTATAAATAGTTTACAAGAAAAGTGACGTTATTATCTTGCAAAAATTCCATCGCGTTAAAAATAAGCTGAGATATAGTAAAGATTTCTTATTGCTTTTGTTTTTATAATTACTGAATCCTCTTAAATATTAATAATATAAATCGTTAGAAATATTTACCTCATCTAAATCCATTGATTGCACTTATGTACATATGTATTTATTCCATGAATAACAATGTACACTTATTGTATTGTATGTAGTTGTTTATATTATAAAGGTTATGTATCGAATGTATCGATTATTTCTATGTATATCGATATTTCGACACGGATTTATTTCATCGCTCCTTTCCCAGCGACAGAATTCAACTTGTTGGAGAAGTTTTCCAACTTTGTCGCTGCGACTCTTAAAATGGCGGAAAATTCAAAAATCGTACCACGTGACCTCATTTATCGCTGAAAACGAGCGACTAGCGACTGCATGAGGCCGTACCTTTACAGTTCGCAATTTTCATTGCGCGCACGCGTATTTGTGTTTATTTGTTAAGAAATTGTCCAAACCGACATAAATACGCGTGCGCGGAATAAAAATTGCTGCAATTTTAATTGCCGGCAATAAAAATTGCGAACTGTAAAAGCGGCCTTTATGGTTTATCATTCCCACTTTGACGTCAGCAGGAATGATACCTCTCACGTCGTACAACCGACAACCAGCTTCTAATTTTGGAATGAAAACGTGTACCAACGTTAGTTCGCAATTTTGTCAAGTCAGTGGCGCCATCCATAGAAATTCTTTCAAAGCTTTCGGAGTTTTCGTTTTGGTCTCTAGTACAGTCCATTAGATTCTGCATAAACGCTTCTTAGGTTTACTTACGTCTTGTTAGATGGAAGTCCGAAGCAAGACGTGTCGTTAAATCAACGTAAACGTAGAACTTGATCAAGCGTAGTTGACTTTTTAAAGTTGTTGTTTCCGTTCATGGGCTAGTTTGATGACAAGATAAATCCATAAAATACCTCCCGAAAATTACTTTAACCCCTATCATGTGCATATGACCAAACAGTGAACTGAAAGTCGGACAACTTAGACGGAAAAAATACAGGGTGTCCCATGTGAACTAAACAAGTTATCTAGATTTGAAGTGGAAAGGCGAAATGTAATATAATAAATTGAACACTTGGTATAGTAGTTTCGAATTAATTTTAATGGCAAAGAATGGATTGCATTACGTTCTTACGCCTTGCCAATACACTCGATTCCCTCTTAAGTCACCAAATCCATGCATCAATTTCTCGCTTAAGTCGCGAAATTTATTCTCTCTCATGTCGCAATCATAACACCAACTTTTTGGTGTTTTAGTTGCAAAAATAAATTTTTAGAGATATACCACAGCACTTGTTATAATGAAAAATGAGCCAGCTGAACGAAAAAAAATCAACGTAAGTATACCCAGCCGTGCGTGACAAAGTTCAATTTTCCACTTGAATGAGTATTATAAAGGTTAAATATTTTTTAAAAGACACCTAACCTATTTTAAAGGTTGGGTGTCTATATTTAATGTATTACAAAATCATTTTTTTCAATAAAAATTGTACATATTCATGCGAGAATCAAATTTCCAAACGTAGTTCTAAAACTTTTACAAGCGGCTACTTAAGAGGGACGGTTTCGTGACATAATAGGGAAAAACGTGGTGAAATAAGAGGAAATGTGAATTAAGCGAAGGTGACTTAAGAGGGAATCGAGTGTAATAAAATGGGACCTTGCAACACCTAGTTGGGATCACATTAATACGAGCTTTTCATTATAATAGTGCGCATGCTCAGTGGCAGTGAAACAGGTGTTCTTTGTTTTTCGGACTAATTCCGTGTTTCTGCTATTTTGCATAATACTAAGATTAAAAAAGAAACAATAAAGTACGCAAGTAGGTGTCATTTTGTGAGCTATACGTACCAGATATGTTGGCCTCTAGTGACATTCCTAATAAAATTGTGAGTCTTGAGCCCGATCAGCACAGTATACTTGAATTGCGCGGGTTTTTAATGTGTAGGGGTGAAAATCCGTTGAAACAGGTATTTAAAGAAAAAGGATCCCGGCAACTCATAAACATCAGGTACCTACGGAACATTTTTTCACTAGGTAGCAAGTAAGGGAAATTGTACCGTATAAAAGTTGAGAGAGCGTTTCTCAGAAATATGGGGCGTGTTTGGTTATATTTAATATACACATACATATTTTTTCAATTAAATTCAGTCCTCCGACACATTTGCACATGCGTAAGATTTTTGGGCAAGTATGTTAAAACCAAGATATATCCAAAAAAACGTCATCTCTGGCTATGAACGAGAGAGATGGAAATAGCGGTCATGTCTAAGCTTTTTGGTTGTCAAACTTTTGACAAGTGACTGTCACAATTTGTAAAATAAACAATGGCTGTCATATGATGTGCCAGTCTTGACAAGTAAATAAGGTTATAAATTCGATTAGGAATAGAAATACGTCTTTTTTTTCTCGGCCAACTTTGATGACGTTTTTTTTGGATGTCTCTATATTTTTTCAATTAAATTCAGTCCTCCGACACATTTGCACATGCGTAAGACATTTTTTGCAATAAAGATATATCCAAAAAAACGTCATCTCTGGCTATGAACGAGAGAGATGGAAATAGCGGTCATGTCTAAGCTTTTTGGTTGTCAAACTTTTGATAAGTGACTGTCACAATTTGTAAAATAAACAATGGCTGTCATATGATGTGACAGTCTTGACGAGTAAATAAGGTTATAAATTCGATTAAGAATAGAAATACGTCTTTTTTTTCTCGGCCAACTTTGATGACTTTTTTGGATGGCTCGTTATCTAGAATAAATTTTCATGTTACCATGGATCGATTGAATAGACGTTTTCAACTTAATACTCGACATGCTCAGTCGCAGAGCGCCAATCGGCTGTTTTTTGTTTTTCGAACCAACGCCATGATTTCCTTACTAGTATTCGGCACTGTTGCGATCAGTGCCGCAAAAAAACAAAGTACGCAAGTAGGTGCCATTTTATAAGCTATACGTACATATGAGAAATGTCGGGTTCTAGTGATATTTCTCATAAAATTGTGAGTTTTGTGCCCGATGGCGTGCCTGGTGCTTGCTTACAGCCTTACAAGATGGAGACATTAGGGACAGTGTACTTGAACGCGGGTTTGTAGAAGAATCTCGGCAACTCATGTGGAGGTATTCAACATATTTTTTACTAGTAGTCAGGGCCGTCAAGGGTAGTGGTATCGCATCAAAGTCGACAAAGTTTTCTCGCAAGCACAGGCGTCGTTGGTTTTGTTTAAAGTTGGCCGAAATGTGCAACGGGGCATAGGCGTACGCATCATATTTTAACACAGGTAATAAGGTAACTAATATTGAATATTAAATAATAAAAAGTTCTATAGTTGTTTCCGACAGTTTTGTTCGCTGTGGTGAAAATATATGCTTATATTTTGAGAACTACCGTTCAACGTCTACTGATGTAATACAGGCATAATTAAAATTCTCTTTGCACTCACATGAATTTTAGACAAGTGTTATAAACATTTTTCCATTGTTATTATTTATATTTTTATAACTTCCTTTTTATTAATTGCTTATATATCGCAAGCCATTTAAACAGCCCAGTTCCATATCTTTGGATCCAGTAGAGAACAAGCGTTTTCCGTTAGAATAAGCAGAGAAAGACAACAAACAAATTCGAATTACCTATAACGGTCAAAAGTTAATATTTACCTGAATATTGTGTCTCATAACATAGTAAAGAGACAAGTCGAATGGGCATAAAAATATATATCTACACGATAGATACAGTGTGGAACAGCCAAATGGAATAAATTCAGTAGCTCCATTATTATGCATTTTTTTAGAAAATTCTCAGACACGTCAATTTCTGATTCTAAAATGACATTTTGCGACCACAGAATACCTACCCATGGTATGGGTAGGTATTCTGTGATTCAACCCCTTCAGGTGACAGCTACAACCACTAAATTTTCAAATTGGAAGTAGGGGCTTGTGGTTGGCTTAATTTGAAAGGTATTTTCATTCTTTATTCAAAACTGCTATGGTTTTAAAGTTTATTTCAGAAATTAACAAGAAAAAAAGGTAAGTTCCTCCAGCGTAGGAAATTCGTTGCATTAAAATAAAACTTGTTTTAAAGTAACTAATAAAACTTTTCCTGTACCCGTGCTGATTTTTACTTTACTTTTCTCACGCCGGGGAGAAGCCAACAAACACAATTTTTCTATTACATAGGTCTGCACATTCATTCATGTCAGCACCTATTTCCCTCCAGGCATCTGCTTTTAATTTTTTCTTGTAGTGGTCCTTGTGTTTAGGATCCCACATTACTGTTTTATTTTTATAAATGTCAATTAATTTCAACACTCTTTCCTCTGGCCACTCCATAGTAATTAAACTATAATTATTATTACATAAAGTTATAATTAGTAGCAGGCAAAATATAAATATGAAGAGCCACGCGGGTCGCGAACACAAGAAATTTTAACGAACCACACGACGCCGTCCCAATCCAAGGGCGTAGCCAGGGGGGGGCGATGGGGGCGATCGCTTCCCCCCAAATGGTCAAGTAAAAATCAAAATAGTCGGAGGATTGCTTTGCCGTTGCCTCCAATGACCTTTTTTTTGCTCGGTCACCCCCCCCAAAGAAAATACTGGCTACGACCTTGTCCCAATCTGAACTGCGAACGCCTTTGTGTTCGTCAAAAAAACGACAGGAGGTGGTTCGTCACGAACGGTTCACGAGCGGTTCGTTCCGCGCTCCAAATCCCGTCCCAATCTTGAGAACTAATGGTTCACAAGTCAAAAAAACGGATTTTTGCAAATAAAAAAAAAATTCCTTCACAAGTCCTAGCTCAAATAAAAAAAAAAGTTGTAGGTCTTAAAAATGCACGTCGAATGAGATGTGAACGAAAAAATCATCGGTTCATAAACATTTGAGAAAAATTTAAAAAAAACGTCAAAATTCGCGTTTTCGTATTTTTGCTGTATAAATTCCAATTTTGTTTGAACAGACTTCTTGTTAACTAGAAACACAGCCCAAGACAAGCGGAAAATGACCCTTTTTTCAAAAAATTCAAAAAAAGATTTATTTTTTCGAGTTATAACGATTTTATAAAAAAAAGACGTTTTCAGAAATCAGCTTTTACAGAGGCAAAAATGATCGTACAGAAACTATCGTAGGCTCATTTTATTCGCGAAGACTTGTACTTTAATGCTATTAAAAAACCAAATCGCTTTTATTTAATTTTTTTGTATAAAAAAAATGCGTTGTAAAATTGTATCATTTTTCGAACCGGTTTTTTTCCAATAACTTTTTTAATTTTGGTTTTACATTTTTGACCGTTGCATATTTGAAAAGTGCCATTCAAAACACGCATTTAAAAAAAATGAAGGTCCTACGACCTCAGAGAGCCGAGATAATTTTTTTTAAGCTGAGGAAAAGATAATTTTGCGAGCGCGATCGATTTGAAATCGTGTTTAGTTTTCGATGCGCCGAAGCGGAGTGTCCGTCCACTCTGTCGCCGTGTGTTGGCTAGCGCGTGCCGCAACCAGCGCTGTACTTTCGCAAACAATTATGTCAACTTAATTTATGCGAAATGATTTGAAATATTTTTTTTTAAGAAAGTAAAAGTCTGAGATCTATTTCGTGTAAAAAAAGAAGTCAATCGGACGTATACAGCGCTGTCAGGAATTAAAAAAAAGAAAAATAATTATCTCGACTCCCTGAGGTCGTAGGACCTTAATTTTTTTTTAAAAGCGTGTTTTGAATGGCACTTTTCAAATATGCAACGGCCAAAAATGTAAAACCGAAATTAAAAAAGTTATTCGAAAAAAACCGGTTCGAAAAAATGATACAATTTTACAACGCATTTTTTTATGCAAAAATTAAATAAGAGCAATTTGGTTTTTTAATAACATGAAAGTACAAGTCTTCGCGAATAAAATGAGCCCACGATCGTTTCTGTACGATCATTTTTGCGTCTGTAAAAGTTGATTTTTGAAAACGTCTTTTTTTTTTAAATCGTTATAACTCGAAAAAATCAAACTTTTTTTGAATTTATCAAAAAAAGTGTCATTTTCCGCTTGTCTTGGGCTGTATTTCTAGTTAACAAGAAGTCTGTTCAAACAAAATTGGAATTGTTACAGCAAAAATACGAAAACGCGAATTTTGACGTTTTTTTAAATTTTTCTCAAATGTTTATGAACCGATTTTTTTCGTTCACATCTCATTCGACGCGCATTTTTAAGACCTACAACTTTCTAATTTAATTTCTTGTGTAGGACTTGAAGCTTTTTTTTTATTTGCAAAAAACCGTTTTTTTTGACTTTTGCGATTTTTTTTTGGTTATGTTCGCCATTAAAACTCGAGTCGCAAAAAACGCTATCTTAGAATTTTTCTCTCTATACGACCATATTTTTTGTTTGCTGATAACAATTAGTGACCAATTTACATGGGGGCTTTCGCTCGTTGATTGGACTAATTCGTAGTGACTTCGCTAACGACGACGACTGTTCTGTAATTTTTGTATGGCGTCATACAAACCTTTATAGTAACTATGAACAGTTTTGAAAGTTGTTTCAATGGAAATATCTCGAAATTTGTTCTGGCTCTGCTTAATAGCTGCAGCTTCGGCAGGATTGAATTGTAAAATAACAGCTTTTATTTGCTGGAAACGTCTCTACGTAACGTTGTGCGATCTGGTAACGGCTTCTCTGGAACGTATCTGTTCCAGAATTCCCGTAATGGTTATTTATCGAGTACGTTCAGGGGTACATCGCAGACACTTGGCATTAAAAGTACGTCGAGCATAAACTGAGTTCTCAAGGGCATACCCTCTTCTTTATTTGTTTGTTTGTTTGTTTATTGTTTATTTTCAATTAAAAATGTACACAGAAAGAAATTAAATACAAAGATAAAATAAACAATTACAGAGCTCACCTAAGTAAAAACTTGAGTGTGAGTTAAAATTAGTTAATACAATTTGTAACATAGCAATACTAGTTAATTCCTTAAATAAAATAAAATAAAATAAAGTACATCTACTAAAATTAATTTAATACAATTAATATGGAGAGAACTAACACAAAACGTATACGTAAATAAAATGAAGCACTTATAATATAGTATATTAACAAACGGACATACATATAATAACAAACAACGTTAAAATATATAAAATTTGCAACACACATACTGTAGAAAAATTTATATGCGACACAGTTTACATATAGATAGTTAAAAGATATAATTATAAGACAGTGGTTCTACAGGTAAGTAGTTTTGATTAATTTAATAAGTTGTAGATACTTGTTCTTCCTACTTGATGTAAGTACTGTTTTATTTCATATTTGAATTTTTTTGGATTTTTTTATTGATCTGATTGACTCTGGAATAGAGTTATATATTTTGGGGGCTAAGTATTCGTAACTTTGCTGCCCTTTTGCTGTATTCATTTTCGGGACTACTATAGCCGTTTCTTTTGAACGAATGCCATATTGATGCTGAAGTTGTAGTCGGGTGTGCTTTTCCGCGTATATCTTTACTGCCACTTTGTAACAGAACAGTTGTTTGATATCTAGTATATTTAATTCTTTGTACAGCTCATTTGATGGGTATTCGTTGCTTTTATTTATTATTATTTTCAAAATTCTCCTTTGTAATACCGCAATGTCATTTAAACATGTTTTATTGGCGGCTCCCCATGCAATAATACCATAGGTAAGGTGACTTTCCACTAAGGCATGATAAATTATTTTAAGTTGTTTCGGTTGTAGAAAAGTCTTTATGTGTTTGATTTTAGATAAAACATATCTTAATTTTTTTTAGGTATTCAATATGCGAGTCCATCTTATGTGTTTATCAACAACTACTCCTAGGTAAGTAACCGTTTCTTTTTGTTGTATAACAAATTCTTCGCTATTGGTTTTAATTTTCAGGTCTGTAAAGTCTGGTAAGCTATTTGAGTACGAAGAGAAACACAGGCACACTGTTTTGTTTCTGTTGATGGTAAGTAAATTATGTGAGTCCACCAGTTAAGGATTTTCTCCATGTCTTTTTCTACTTTTTGTTTTAGATTTATCCAGGAATTACCTTGATAATATATAGCGGTATCATCTGCAAATGCTATAACCTTTCCATGTGTGTTTACTTGGAACAAATCGTTTATATAAATATTAAATAGGAGTGGTCCCAAAACCGTCCCTTGTGGTACTCCACATGTGACTTCTTTAAAATTGCTAGTACACCCGTTAATACGGACACATTGCTGTCTCCCGTCGAGGTAAGTTTTGAACAGTTTCTCACATACCCCTCTAATCCCTAGCCTATTTAATTTGTCTATGAGGAGTGAGTGCGACACTGTATCAAATGCTTTTTGTATGTCAACAAAAATGCATAAACTCTTACATCTCTTATCTAGGTTTTTATAGATGTTTTGTGTTAGTAGGCTGATTGCGTCTTGTGTGCTTTTCCCTTCTTTAAATCCAAATTGTTGTTCCGATATTAGTGAATTAGTTGTAAGGTATTGTGTTAATCTGCTTTTAATTATTTTTTCAACTATTTTTGATATGTTAGATATTAGAGATATTGGTCTGTAATTTCCTAATTCTAATTCATCTCCTTTTTTTGAAAATGGGTTTTACCAATGCCATTTTGAAGTACGATGGATACTCTCCTGATTCTATTATTTTATTTATGATGTGAGTTAAGGGGTACGTAATATCATTTTGTAAAATTTTTAACATTTCATTTGTTATACCATCAAGGCCACTTGCTTTTTTTCATTTTCAGAGTATGTATTTGTTTTTTCACCTCGTTCACGTCAGTAGGTCGCATAAATAATGTTTTGTGATATCCAGGTGTTGTCATATTTTGGTCCAGGTTTGAAAGTGTTTGAATGTTAGAAATTAACTTTTCTCCGATTTCTGTGAAATAAGAATTAAATTCATTTGCGATTTCAGTGTCATTTTCGGTTACGTCTAAATTTGTTTTCCTAATTCTATCTATTTCTTTGTATTCTCTCTTTTTACCATTTGTTGCTTGGTTTATGACATTCCATATATGTTTGGAATCCCCAGTACCACTATAATTGTCTATTTGCCTCTTATAGAAATTTGCTTTTGCAGTTTTAATTAAGCTGGTTACTCTGTTTCTATATCTCTTATATTCTTGTTCCAGGTTCCTATTTTCTGGATTTTTTAGCAACTCTTTTTTCATTTCATTTTTCCTATTTATTGAGTTTACCAAACCTTGGGTGATCCATTCATTTCTTTTCCTTTGTTTTTTATGTTTACCTACTTTACACAGCAGTTGTTCCTCACAGACTCTACACATTACGGTCGCGCCATCATAAAATAAATCCTCTAAGTCACCGATGACTTTATTCACTTTATCAGCAAATGGTAGTTTTTTAGGCATTTGCACATGTGACTTGATTTTTTTCTCGTTGCTGGTTCCAACTCGTTGATATTCTAATAACGGTAGAAAAACTGGCTCTTTAAACGCAACCGCCTCGGATGATATCAACGATCATCCCGAATCACAACAGGTTCGGAAAGGGTTGATGATGGGTCAAAGGTCAGCTCGAGTGGTCCATTCGAGGCTGGACATCGCGCGGGGACTTGTCTTAGAACAACATCTCGACGCTAACGGCCGAATTTAACGGGTTTTGCATATTTTATCGTGTTTTTTAATACGTGACATAGTAAACCAACCGACTATCCATGCATATTTCTAACGATACTTTTAGTAACCGTCCCTCTTATTTTTTTTTACCCGTTAATAGATGTCTTATCCACCGGGTTATTACGTAATAAATTATATAGGTTGACCTTCAATCTATCGAACGTTTGTGAAGTAGAAATTTCGTTCCAATATATAGGGTGTTCCATCTAAGACTGTCTTCTATAACTTCTTTTTCTTTCAAATAAAAGTTATGCGGTTTATTATATTTGTGAGGTATGATTTTTATATTTATTTTTATACGGGGCGTCCCAACTCTAATTACAGGGTGATAAAAGCGGCTAGCACAGGGGCACGTGCCCAGCCCAAATTTCAGTAGAAAATATTTATTTTGTGTTAATTTACTATAAATTACTGTTACAATAATATCAATTAATTGTATACGACAAACTATTCATATTATAATTATTATTCCTTTTATACCACAAATAATGATTTTTATCACATATATGTATATGACAGACTATCGATCGAGCACCGAGCCACCGTAGTCTGAAATCGCATCGAGCCACCGTAGTCGCATTTCGCGCGCATGGCCGAGGGCACACAGTATCCCAGCCCTCGTTTTTAATCGGGCTTTTTCGGTGACTGGTAATATTTGCAGACCATTGCAGCAGACATACGTCGTTAAATCGTTCGAAAATCATCTGAACGGGTCATACTTGTTGAGTCACCTTTTTTACTGATTGTTTATTTTCTTCGCTGAGAAGTGTGTTTTTACTGTTTTTGATTGTGAAACGTTTCAAAATTAATTCGGGGGACTTTTTATTGACTAATAAAGATATTACATACGAGATCTGAACGGAAATTAAACGGTTAGGAAGGCCGATACCCGATTTGATTATTTCCAAAACAGACGTAGGAAAATCGCAAAATTATTCACGAAATTTTAATAGTAGTGTCTATGACAGATTTAAGTGGTTATGTGGGTGTCCTAAAAGAATCACACTGTTTAGTTTTATTTGTTTAGTGATGGGTGGCAACCAAAATGCATGGACTCAAGAAGGGGTGAGTGATTTAAAACATTTAAATGAACGAGCTAAGAAACAGGCTAGCTACAATGAAAAACATTTACATAACATCTTAGATTTTAGTGTGTTGGGAAAGGTAGACATAAGGCAACAGCTTGATAGTGCTTATCGTGAAAATATAAGACGTCACAATGAAAATGTGGATAAAAACAGACATATTTTAAACCAAATAATTAACTGTATTAAATTTTGTGAAACAAATCCGGGACTTTAATGAAAAGGCGATTAACATTTTTGTGAACAATAAGGACAGGCGAACTGATTTCCTCTACAAATAACGGTAATATACCCAAATCAATTTTTTTTCACATGTTGCCACCTATTATTTTAATATATTTATGCTCTCAATATTCGTGACTAAATATTATTTAAAAAAGCTACCAAATCCTAAAAAATATTCTTGTGAAAGTCTATATTTTTGTATAAAAGAATTTTTCATTGAAATTCTGAAGTGTCAGTAAAACGCATGACCTTGAAAATTTTAAAAATTTTCGCCTGCGGCGCCATTAATAATTAATAAGTAATCCTATTGACACACCCTGTGCCCACCCATGTAACACACCCACGAGCCGCCACTGATTAAATGAGGCAACAGTTTATGCAACTTTAACTTTTCAAATGGGACACTGTATATCTTCCCATTTTTTGATTATCCTTTAATTTCTAAATAAATTGTATTAACCATGTCCTGTACCATATTGTTAATGGTTTATGGGACATTTGCAAAATATTTGGGGCAAAAATCCCACAAAAGATTTTCAAGAAGACACAGAACTGAAGACAAAAATCGTTGTTGTGATGTTTAGATAAGGCCTGTCTTATTAATTTAATAACATGGACATTGACTAAGACTCAAGACTAAACTGTTGATATCTCATAAATAAAGTTGGCATACGGCAACGCAACACATAGGCAACTCGTGTAACATGTGATGGGGGTTGCCTCAATTTGAATCGATTACAGTAGTTCTGTGATAGCTGAGTGTACAACCTCGCTATACGCAATACGTTGAGTAGTGCGATATAAACTGCTCGTCAAAAAATTAGCGTAACATTTTTTAGATGAACGCCATTTGCGTTCTATTCGGGATAGAGATTTGCGGTTCGTAAATTTTAGTAGCCTATAGAGTTGGATTTATCGCCCCGAAGTTTCTACGCTGCGGCTTAAAGGGTTCATCGTCCACATCCCAAAAACCAACCCCATGCCGAAATTTAAATTAACAAGATTCTGGCGGCAATTCAGAGACAGGATGGGCTGAGACGGACGCTGACCGGTAAGAACCCGAAAAAAATGCCAACCTTACTGATAAAAACGTTAACAATAAGTATAGGATATGGTTAATAAAGGAGAATCTAAAGAGACAGGGAATCTTTACAGGGTGTTCCATTTGAAAAATTAAAGTTGCGTAACGTGTTGCCTTTTAGTGCACCGTGTAGATAAAAAAATGAAACGGTTAAACACGCCTTTTTTAAACAGAATGACTTTTATATAGAGACATCCAAAAAAACCGTCATCAACTCTGGCTATGAACGAGAGAGATGGAAATAGCGGTCATGTCTAAGCTTTTCGGTTATGTCAAACTTTTGACAAGTGACTGTCACAATTTGTAAAATAAACAATGGCTGTCATATGATGTGACAGTCTTGACAAGTAAATAAGGTTATAAATTAGACTAAGAATAGAAATACGTCTTTTTTTTCTCGGCCAACTTTGATGACGTTTTTTTTGGATGTCTATATTTAATATGTTTTTTATATCTACCGTTTCCAGGATAGGTACTGACTGTCTAAATAGAGTTGGGACACCCGATATAGATTGTACAAAAAAAGTGTCGATGTCACTTCTACTTCGTATAGATAAAACAACGCGTTACGCTCCCTGGTGGTCGCTCAACAAACTAATGACTGGGCTATCGTTTATTCAAACGTCCATTTGAGTGCCGTTGTGTTTTGAAAATTTTCCGTTTATAGAGACATCCAAAAAAAAAACATCATCAACTCTGACTATGAACGAGAGAGATGGAAATAGCGGTCACGTCTAAGCGTCTTTCGGTTATGTCAAACTTTTGACAAGTGACTGTCACAATTAATTGTAAAATAAACAATGGCTGTTATATGATGTGACAGTCTTGACAAGTAAATAAGGTTATAAATTTGATTAAGAATAGAAATACGTCTTTTTTTCTCTCGGCCAACTTTGATCACGTTTTTTTTTTGGATGTCTATATTTGTGTTGTATTCATTAAAAATTATAATATAAGCGTTATTTTGTGAGTATTATAATTAGAATGACTCACTAATGTTGTGTACCTCGCCGTTCGTCCTGGATTAAGAGGGATCCCCATGAACTTTTCATATATTTCCTGAACAAGGAAAGACAGCAAGTTTCCCTGGTAAATAAATTTGTTCAAAAGGAATGTATAGACAGACACAAGGCTTGGATATTAAAACTGAGTATAGGAAAGACCGTCAGTAAATTTATGAAAGTCTGTTCTCTTCATTTTGCTGAGGAGGATTACTTTTATCGATGTAAGTTTTAGTATTTTTAAGGTTCATGTAAATATATTTATAATTATTAGGTATTGTCTGTTTCAGCGAAGGATTCAAAAAAGCGGAAGATACTGAAAAAAAAAATTGGAGTACCTTCAAATTCATGAATGGCCTGCATTCAGAACACGTGCACCCTCTTATACACTTTGAAATTACGGTGCCATCTAAATATGCCATATATTTCAAGATATTCAATCTAATGTCTGCGATTCTACTTAAAAATGTTTTCAATAAAAATATTAAACAATTTTGTAAAAAAAAGACACATGTGTATACCTTGAAGTATTTATTTAAATATTTCAAAATAAACCGATCCAACCTAAAAATGTATCTTCCATAGGTATCTTCAATCAATTTAAAAATCAAAAGAAAACCACTACAAGTATGCCAACAACTTGAAAACAGTAAACCTTGATCACAAAAGGTGTTTTTAGGCAGTAAATAATCAAATACTACACATAAATAACAAATTAAAGCGGCAACTTGAATATAAAACACACTAAAAGCAATATAAAAACATACGGCTAATGACCCAATGATTAGTTCGCAATTTTTCCGCACTGGCGCTGGCATCTTAAATTCTGACGCCTATTGTCGCGTAAGATGCGCAATTGAAAATAAAAATTGACCTGTTCCAGAGTCACCGAGATTTAGAACAGACCAGAGGGAATGCGCATATTTCTGAGTGGGCATGCCTAATGTCAATCGGCCATATTGGCGGGATCGTAAACAAGGCAAAGTGTTGCGAAGTGATTTTTGATTGTATTTCGTTTTGTGTAGTAAAATTTGCGTTTTATTTGAATAGTTATCTGTCTTTTTAAAAACCAAACATTATGAGACAGTGTATAGTGAAGGACTGTGGCAAAAGCCAGACAAATAAGGAAAATATGCCGGGAGTGACATTTCACAGGTACTTATTTGACAATAAGTATTGTATTGACCTCTTTACAAATAATTTTATTTCTTATTCAGTATCAAAAGTTGGCACAATTTTTGTCTGGTATTTACTTTAAAATTGCTTATTATTACAGTGATTAAAGACATAATTTTTTTACTAGACCAATATAATGTAGTGTTTCAGAAAATAAGTTTTTTTTTTCCATTTTATTAGAGTATGTATTTGATGATGACACTATGCTGTCCTATGTATATAATTAATTCATTCTTTGATGATGTTAGCATATTTTCTATAATATTCTATTTCTGTTTGTAGATTGCTGAAAAATGAAACGAGACGGTCAACTTGATTGTTAACGATGGGGCGCTAGCAATGACTTTCACTTTCTAAACAAGCAGTTGTTTGCTTGGATCATTTCGCCGAAGAGTGCTTTGACAGAACTTCTGCGTGTGGCATTGTACGTTTAAGAGAAAATTCTGTTCCAACGCTTTTATTGGCACCAGTAAATTATGACGAGCCAATGGAATGTAGTCCATCGCCATCTTCAATAAGTGAGGCAAAACAAATAAGTAGTGAAATCACAGAAGTGGTGAATGTTATGGAGGAATCATCATTTCAAGAGGTATCTGTACCATCAACTTCAAGAGGTCTCGTGTTTTATTATACATGTTTTATATAAATATTTCAACTACATTGTAAATAAAAATTTAACGGATACTAAATTGTTTTTGGTTTTATTACTATATCTATATGTTATTACTCTTCATTAGAGTAATTTTAGACATCTCGTTAGTTCAAAATTTGAATTATTCGTTATAATATGAAGTGTGATTTTTCAAATCTTAATTTTTAAATGATGGATACAAATACTCTTATGTCCATTTGTATATTTAATCTAGATCTCCAAGAATTTCTTTACAGAAAACTAGACAAGCTTGCTCCTGTCTGGTTTAGAGTGTGCATGCCTTTTTTTAACTTACAGCTTGATAGTACATAAGGTGCCTTATATTTTATATTTATTTGTAATGCTATTCAAATTTGATGGCAACAAATACTTGCTGTCAATGCTAAAACAATTCATCTGTAAATCTTTTACTCTTAAAATTGATGATATATAATTTTTGTAAATCGTAGCCCCTAAAAATCTTAAGTACACATCTGGCAAGCCCACCATATTGGTAGGACTATGTTTATACCAATTTTTACATATAGGGCAAATGTAATGCATTCCCTCTAGTCTGTTCTAAATCTCGGTGTCCAGAGTTTATCTAAAATATTTTTAGTTTGTGAAATATTGCTTTATGGAAATCTCTACGGCGAAACTATGGTTTATCACACTGAAAATTTGCTCGTTTTTCTTGCGAATGATTTTTTTTGTAGGCTCGTCGAGTTCGGCCGCGTGCCCCGCCGCTGGTGATACGAGGATAACCCCGAAACAGACGCGGCGCACATTGGTTCAGAACGACAATTTAGCTTCAGATAATTTGTTATCAGAAAACTAAAAAGCATTTTTCTCAGTAAAGTCGCGTTACGCTGTACTAGGGTTTGCGAACTTGTCAAAAAGGTATTCCAAGCAAATATGTACACTGGCAACCTACGTACAATAATGTAAAGGCGAAGTTTAAATGCAAGGAAGTGCTATAATTGTTTATTGCCTGCAAAATAGTTACAAATATCTATCAACAGTTAAACATTGTCAATATTCGTTCGGAAATATTTTCTTGATAATCTTCAAAATTAAAATTTCTTCGTATTTAACTGTAAACTGCTGAAGTTTTTGCACTGAAGTCCTTCTCTGCGCCATATGTCAAAGAGCTCTCTTCGCTCTACTTCGTCCACAACAACTGGAAATCAAAATACAAAAGCAGGTCAAAGCAGGTTGTCGTTTATGTTGCATCTACTACAGTAAGAGTAGTAGAAGCACATGCAAGCCAGAACAGCTCCTGCCGTTACGTTCCAAATGGTATAGCTTATGTTAGACATATACATACGGACTGTTTGCTTAGTTTACAGAAATCACTTACACGTAGCGACAAGTCTGAACTATTAATGTAACAATCGCAAAAAAAACTTACATACCTTGGGCCATACGATCCAGTTTGTAACAAGTTTAACTCGCAACAGAAACACCTTGGCGTATGATGAGAACCGTACAACTTTGCGTAATAAGCCCGCAATCTAAAAACAGCAAACTTCACAGGGCGCTTACTTATTTACTTATGCGTTTCAAATGAAACTATTTCTCGATTAGTATTATTTTAGCCTTCGTCGACGTAACAGGCGTCTACTTGGCTGGATACACGCTCATGCCTGTAGGGACTTTTCCGAAGCTAGGTCACCTGGCGGAACCAATGTGCGGCGCGGCGCGCCTTTCGAAAAAAAGCGGCACAGCGAGCGGCCGCGCGGCTCGGCCTCGAGGAGCTCCTCGCCGGACATCGGGGAGGGTCCGTTAGCGCATAACACGTAATCGATGACCGTTACGGACGGCCGGCAATAATTCGCCGGAACTGGTTGCCGGTCCACCGGTGCGGCGGTCCAGCATCTTTTGCGGGCCGCCGTCGCCTCGTCCCGGTCCCGGCCGCGACCTAAAGCCGCACACACACGATCCGATTTCCGCCTTGGATTCAGCATTTCACTTATAACTAAAGCCGGCAGATCCGGGCGGCGGGCATACAGTTTTCACACATCTCAACGTAAATAACAGGGTAAGTTTAACACATCTCTATAAACTGCAACACTGTGTTGCAATTTATAAAGAGATGTGTTAAACTTACCCTGTTATTTACGTTGCGATGTGTGAAAACTTTATGACCGCCGCCCGGACCGGCCGGCTTTAGTTATAACTACCGTCCGTCCTTCTTTGGGTTTAATATTTTTTGGCAGGGTTTGCCGCTCGCAAAAATTGCCGTCCATCTAGATCGGTCTTCCTAGATCCGGGACAGTCCGTCTTTGGCGTTTTCAGCCGTCGAAAGCATCCCGCAGCGGGCCTATTTCACGCTCTAGCTGGAAAAAAAAAAACATTTTATCGGTGTATTTATATTCGGTTTTATGTTACATGAAAATTTCGAGGACTTTTAATTAAAAAAATAGATTCCGAACCAACCGTTAGAGATAAATGAATGAAATTTTCAGGATTTATTGTTAAATAATCTATATTTATTTAAAATACTCAAAACTAATAATTATTTATTTATTATCATATTGTTAATTAACTTTTAAATAAACAAATGAAAATTTCAATGACTTCTCCCTCAAACATTGAAAATTTTTTTCATTGGTTACATGCATTATACATTTAAGTTTGATATCCTGAAAGAAAATTTCACTGTTCGCTATTAATTTAAACAATATAAATTTATTTTCCACCGCGCAGCGAGCTCTGCCGGTTTTGCGCGCTGCAGAGTAGGCTGAGAAAATTGAAAATTGGGCAAAGTTGACATTCGAGTCAATTTTAAAGTTATATGAACGTTCTTAGGCTTAATATAATCCTGAAGTAATTTCCTAAAAGATAACCCGCTGATTTTTTAAAGAAAAATGATGACGTCACTATGGCAATGGGCCGAAGTTGGTCGTTTTTGAAAATTTTCGATAAATCAGCCAAGTTATGAAAATCGAAATATAATTAAAGCAACTTTGGTATCATTTTCAAGGTTTTTTGGGTCGCTGATTCCATATTTGATATTAGATGTACAAAATTACACCCCCATCATCGCCTATGGTCCACCACTGAGGGTAAAAAAAATAAAATACCACTTTTTATGAAGTTACATATTGTTTTCGAGGTTTTTTAGGTCGCTTATCTCATATTTGACATCAAGTTCACAAAATTTCACCCCCATCATCCCCTATCATCTCCCACGGTCCACTTTCGAGAATGAAAAAAAAAACAAAATTCGCGTTTTTATGAAGTTGCATATCGTTTTCGAGGTTTTTTAGGTCGCTGATTTCATATTTGATATTAAATTTACGAAATTGCACCCCCATCATCCTCTATCGTCCATCCCCTAGGGTGAAAAAATAAAATTTCACTTTTTATGAAGTTCCATATCGTTTTCGAGGTTTTTTAGGTCGCTTTATTTGACATTAGATTTACAAAAATCCACCGCTATCATCCTTACACATTACCCCTATGGATGAGAATTATTGTTTCCTCTATTGAAGAAGAAGGTATTTTTATTATTTCAATATTATTATTGCAGGAGTACAGATGATTTTTTTTCGACCGCATAAATGAGTGATAGAGGTAATTTGAAAATCTTGCAACTTATTTAAAGCACTTAATCAGTTATGTGCTTTATTATATTCTGTTTAGTTGTTACGATGATTTTGAAAAAAAAAATGAAATCATTACGAACTTTTTAAATCAGCAGAGAAAATGAAAACAAAATGATAATCTAACTAAAAATTATTATAACTTCGAAAATATTGCATAACAACTTACACCTAATTTAGTTCGTATCAAACATTTTATTTACCTAATGCACTGAGTTACTCCAACAAAAGGATAATGTACTTTATGCGATTGAGAAGCAAATCATTTTCTTCATATAAATTACTTGAAAATTTTCATTTTTTTTTTCAAAATATGGAATCAGCGACCCACAAAACCTTGAAAATGATACCAAAGTTGCTTTAATTATATTTTGATTTTCATAACTTGGCTGGTTTATCGAAATTTTACAAAAACGACCAACTTCGGCCCACTGCCATAGTGACGTCATCATTTTTTTTTAAAGCGGCGGGTTCTCTTTTTAGGAAATTACTTCAGGATTATATTCAGCCTAAGAACGTTCATATGACTTTAAAAAATTGACTCGAATGTCCATTTTTGTCTAATTTTCAATTTTCTCAGTCCACTGTGCAACGCGCTTCGGTTTAATTAAAAGTCCTCGAAATGTATTGTGTTTTATGTACGGTTGGTCCGCGAACACTTGATTATTGTATTATATTCTGGTCGAAATTTCGCTCTTTTAGGATTAGTTCGAAATGAAAAAAGTAAAGCGGCGGCTCTGCTATATAGAATTTGTCATTTTAATTCATTTTTCGTAATTTCTTTGTTCAAGCGTCATTTCTTTATAGCAGTTGTATAGCGTGTCCATTTTCGAAGTTCTTTTAAGGTATGTCGGTTATTACAGATGCCGTTTTCGCGCACTACGGCTACTTTTTTTAGGGAAATTCACAGAGCCAATTAGATATTTGATACCCTTTCTATAGTGGCCACCTTATAGCCTACGGGTTGAGCTACCTAGTAGGCGCGTCTCCAGGTGGCGGATAGGAGAAACACCAGACTAGTCATGGTCTGGTCAGTGGTTGCTATAAGGAAAGCCTCCAGGCCAAAACCTGGACGTGCGGAACGAAGGCGCCACCGCGGACCAGCTCACGGCACAAACCGTAAACCGCCTGGGCATGCAACGACTCCCTGATCCTAGGACCAGGGATAGTATGACTAGGGGGCACGGGGGGCTTGGGCTTAATCGCCTGAGCCGAGTGGATAAGGTACCACCATAAAAACCTTCCCAATCCCAAGGTATTGTGCGCGCCGAAGGGATGCATGGCTGACGGGAGGGTCAGTCACTAGCGACAAACCTCGGGGCACCAGGCGCACCCCGTTGTATATAGCCTTACTTCCGCATGCGGGGCTTTACGGAAGCGGACCGTTATTTCCCTAGCTTCTCGTGGGACTCATATGGACCAAAAAGAAGAAAACCAACCAACTAGGGAAGGGGACTCGGCAACGAGAGACCCACCCAAGAAAAAACTCTCGGGGGCCGCAAAGAGGAAACTCAAGCGGCTGAGAATGCAGGCTGAAGGACCTGGGCAACCAGGGCCCAGCTCGCAGAATCAAGGGAGGGCCAGAGGACCTGGGCAACCAGGGCCGAGCACCTCCGTACCCAGAAATCAACGGGGGGAAACTCCAACAGCCGGCGGCGTTAAACGCAGCCGACCAGAGGGGGACACCCCCAGTCCAATAACACGGCCGCTCAAAAAAGGGCAGGTGGAATGGCACAACCATCCACCACCTATGCAGCGGCCGTGTCGGATATCCGAATGGCAATAATGCCACAAGGCTATCCAGACCAAGCCCTAAGCGAGGAGCAGGCGGACCTAATCAGGGCCGTCTTCCGCCAAGCTTTGTGGGCAATTAAACGAGGAGAACCGGGACCCCGGTTCTCCGGAGTCTATCTGAAAGGGGCTTCCTGCTGGCTTCATGTGCTGACCAGTTCACCAAGGACTGGGTGGCGCGTGTGCTAGCGGAGAAAGAACCCTGGCCAGGGGCGAAACTTATCATCACCGATGAAAAAGGACGTCCCTAAACCAGCTAGAACACTAGTGTGGATTCCGGGGCCAGCCAAGGAACCGGAGGAAATACTAAGTAGCCTCGACATACAAAATCCAGGGCTCCACACGGAAACCTGGACAGTAGTTGATAGGAAGCTGGACCCTAAGGGACAGCAACTTATCATAGTGATGAGCCAGAAATACTGGAAGGGGCTGGAAGGGCTCCAATGTAGACCCTACTTCGACCTAACCAGGGTCCACTTTAAGGCCCTGGGAAGGAAGACAGTGGGGGCTACAGAGGACCCGATGGAAGTCGACACAGGAGGGCCCCCGCCGCCAGACAGGGAACCATCTACGTCGACGTCAGGGGAAACACCCCAGAACTAAGGTAGGTGCATTCACGGTCCTACAGATCAATCTACATCACTGCAAGGCGGCATCGGCCGCCCTGCAGAACTATGTAAAGAAAAACAACATAGATATTGTACTGATACAGGAACCTTGGGTTTTTAGGGGGAACATCAGAGGACTACGAATGTCAGGAGACTGGGAAGTCATAAGCCCAGGAGGGGACCATCCCAGGACATGCATCCTGACAAAGAAGAGAAACAACCTACTGCCATTATGGGAACGCTGTACGAGGGACCTGATGGTAGTAAGAGCCAACATAAACATGGAAGGGAGTGACAAGAGCCTAATTATTGGATCCGCATACCTCCCATATGACCAACCAGGACAACCACCCACCCCAGAGGTCAGAGAACTGGTGCACTTCTGCAAGAGGAGCAATACACAATTAGTGCTTTGTTGCGATTCCAACGCACACCACATCGTATGGGGGAGCACCGGAACCAACAATAGAGGTGAGTCACTTTTAGAATTTATTATTACTAACAACCTAGAAGTAGCAAATTGCGGCAACGAACCCACCTTTGTCACGGACGCAAGGAGGGGAAGTTATCGACATAACAATTGGCACACCCCGTGTGTGCAACGAAATAAGAGAGTGGCACGTCTCGCAAGAGGAGTCACTCTCGGACCACAGATATATAACATTTAACATTGCACTTCCACGGGGAGAGGTACAGACGTACAGAAATCCAAGAACCTGCAACTGGGATCTCTTTAGAGAGATACTAGGGCAGGGGCTGGAACAATGTCCGACGAGACCAAAGACACCTATGGAAGTGGAACTGATGAATGAATTCATCAAGAAAACTATCATTCACGCATACGAGGAAAGCTGCCCCCTTAAGCAAAGGAGGGCTCGGCAGGAGACCCTTTGGTGGAATGCAGAGCTCTCCTCCTTGAGGAGGGAGACTCGTAGACTGTTTAACCAGGCTAAAAGGACTGGACGATGGGAAGAATATAAAATATACCGTCGAGAATATGTATATGCCATCAGAAAGGCAAAAAGAAAAATCCTGGAGGAAACACTGCGAGGAAATCGAGAAAACCTCGGAAGGCGCAAGACTCCAGAAGATGTTGCAGAAGGACAACCGGGGTAAACTGGGATCACTGCAAAAACCACAGGGTGGGTGTACTGCATCAGAGGAGGACACCCTGGATTTACTCCCTGGAAACACACTTCCCAGGCAGCACACCCACAGAAACCAACAACTCAGACCCTGAAATACCGAATACTCGGGGAACAAGGGAGAGCTGGAGACTAGCTCAAAAACTAGTTGATCAAACCAAGGTTATATGGGCTGTGAAATCATTTGCACCATATAAATCACCGGGCCCAGACGGGATAATGCCAATAATGCTACAACAGGGGTTGGAAGCTCTAGCTTCCCCTCTGTGCGCACTGTTTAGGGCTAGCCTGGCCCTAAGCTATGTGCCACAAGACTGGCGAATGGCTGAGGTGGTATTCATACCTAAACCTGGGCGTGAATCCTATGCCCAGGCAAAATCCTTTCGCCCCATCAGCCTAACAGCGTTCTTATTAAAGACGCTAGAAAAATTAGTGGACAGGCATATCAGGGACGTGGCATTAAGGGAAAACCCCCTGCACCGACACCAGTATGCCTTCCAAGCAGGCAAATCCTGTGAACTGAGCATCCACGAACTCACAAGCAGGATTGAACGGGCCCTAGGAAATAAAGAAATTGCACTAGGAACCTTTCTGGATATAGAGGGAGCATTTGATAACACCTCTTTCAACTCGATTAAAAGAGCTGTCGAAAATCGTGGAGTTGGAAAGCCCATTGCGGACTGGATCAGCTCCATGATTAGAGACAGGAAAATAACAAGCTCCATTGGCAATGTAACCAGAGCGATAGTGGCTGCCAGGGGCTGTCCGCAGGGGGGTGTATTGTCGCCTCTGCTGTGGAGCTTAGTGGTGGACAGTCTTCTCTGGGAACTAGAACAAGGAGGCATACATGCGCAAGGGTACGCAGATGATATCACTGTTCTAGTCAGTGGGAGGTTTGCAGGGGTTGTATCCGATCTCATGCAGCGTGCCCTGAGAACAGTAGAAAGATGGTGCAAGAAAGAGGGGCTAAACGTCAACCCCTCAAAGACAGCAGTAGTTGCCTTCACAAAAGAAGAAACCTTCAAGATTTGAAGGGACTTCACCTGTGGGAAGCAAACTCCAACTGAGCAACGAAGTTAAGTACTTAGGACTAACATTAGACACTAAACTAAACTTTGGGGCTCACTTGGAAAAAACCGCCAACAAGGCTACCCGGGCCCTATGGGCCTGCAAACGCATGGTTGGCAAGACATGGGGATTAAAACCAGCAATGGCACTCTGGATATACTCCAAAGTGATAATCCCCATGGTAACATATGGCTCTCTCATCTGGTGGCATAAAGCTAGAAAAAAGGGAGCCATAGTAAAACTAGGCAAGCTGCAAAGACTTGCCTGCTTAGGAATAACAGGGGCCATGCAAACAACGCCCACTGCAGCCATGGAAGCAATACTATGTCTTCCGCCTCTACACATAGTGTTGGAGACGGAGGCTCTGATGGCAGCTTACAGGCTAGAAATTTCCGGACATGGAGTAACCACCACAAAACGGGGACTCCATACAGAGATATTTGAAGAATTAAAGCAAAACCGTATATTAAACATGCGGTCGGACAGAATTGGTCGCGACATAATCTTCCACAAACCTTATCGGGTGATCGTACCGAAGGAGGGAGAGGAAGACAGTCACATACCAATCCAGCAGAATGGAACCACCTGGTATACAGATGGGTCCAAAACCGAACAAAGTACTGGAGCGGGGGCAACAAACAGAGACTCAGATTGCGAAATCAGCATAAATCTGGGGAGCTATGCAACCGTTTTCCAGGCAGAAATAACTGCAATATCCGCTTGTGCGCAGGAGATGACTAGGAGGTCTTACACAAATAAGAGGATCCAGATCATCTCCGACAGCCAAGCAGCACTCAAAGCCCTGGGAGCTGTAGAAATACATTCCCAGGTAGTTAAAGACTGTATGGATTCGCTAACGAAACTAGCGGAACACAACAGCATCACTCTCAAGTGGATGAGAGGGCACCAAGGCCATGTAGGGAACGAAAGAGCGGACTTTCTAGCAAAGAAAGGGGCGGAAGTTCCACTGATAGGGCCGGAGCCCACCTGCGGTCTGGCTTACCGGACAGCCAGGAGGGTCATGAAGGACCTATTAAGAGAAAAACACATATCGCACTGGGCGAAAGTCCCAGGGTTGAGACACTCGCGGATGTTCATCGGTGAACCATCCTGGAACAAGTCAAAAGACTTTATAAAACTGGGCAGAAACCAGCTGAGATGGATAGTAGGACTGTTTACGGGACACTGTCCACTCATGCGACATCTTACGACAATCGGGGTGAAAAATGATCCCGACTGTAGAAGGTGCGGAGAGGAGGAAGAAACCTCCCTCCACATATTATGCGAATGCCCGGCGCTGGCAGCTGCCAGGTATTCGAACTTTGGGGCCATAACAATAGAACCAAAAGAAGTGACAGACGCTCCATTAGAAACTATCCTTAAATTTCTTAAGGAAACAGGACTAATGGAATGACTAGACTATGGGGGGCACAATAAGCATCGCTTAAGTGCACAGGGCACGTACCTACCCCATACGCAATCAATCAATCAATCATAGTGGCCACAATTTCAATAATTTATACACTGTTAAAATGGTATCCCATAATTTTTTATGTAGAATTCAGTGGAGGAGCTGTTGCTATGATTAACGGTTTTTGGATTATAAACCAATCCTATATTTTTTTACATGTTCGAAAAGGGCGTTTTTTAAACTCTTCAAAAATATATTATTTCATATAGACATCCAAAAAAAAAACGTCATCAACTCTGGCTATGAACGAGAGAGATGGAAATAGCGGTCACGTCTAAGCTTTTCGGTTATGTCAAACTTTTGACAAGTAACTGTCACAATTTGTAAAATAAACAATGGCTGTCATATGATGTGACAGTTTTGACAAGTAAATAAGGTTATAAATTCAATTAAGAATAGAAATACGTCTTTTTTTTTCTCGGCCAACTTTGATGACGTTTTTTTTTTGGATGTCTATATATATTTTCATAAATAACAAATTTATATCAGATTGAAATTAAAAAACATTTTTTTTTCAAATGGTTAAGTTACTAATAGAGGTCGGATTTCAGTCGTATATGACGTCAATATCAGGATAGGACCCCAGTATCAAGCAGCTTAGAAATAATTAGAGCACGAGTAAATATAATATAGGCGGAGCTTCTGTCTAGAGAAATGGTCACATTGGCGCGTTTCAAAACCATTTACTATTTGGTCACTTTTACGATTTCTTCCACTTCCACTTTTACGAAGTTGGAGGTTATTGGAACTTAAAAGCTTTAATTATAAAGTTACTGGAATATGGGGTCCCTTATGGGGTGTCTCCCTTCCTCTTTAAACCTCAAACGTATGTCGGACAAATTTTCCTTTAATCTACTGTCCAAAATCTGTAAGATATAAAAAAAATCACCACGATTGGAGTTTTCTGTGGGGAGTTATCTTATTTTGAGAAAAATTTTGCCGTTTTCGCCCACCGTGCGCCGTGTACCCCTCGATGCGGTCCTGTGCCGGAGAGCGGCCCGTTTCCCGGCCCCGCGGGTCCGGACGCCGCCTTCGGGGGGCCCGTTCCGCCGGGTGCTCCGCGCCACGTTTCGTTTCGGGCCCTCGCAGTGCGTCCGCCCGTCGCCGCTTAATTGTCGTCGAGAATTGATTGATTTCGGCGGGCGGCGGCGGGGGCGGCGCGCGGCGCGGGGTCGAGAGAGGGGCTCCCAAACGAGGGCGATGAAACGGCGCCGTTAACCGGGACCGTAAAGAGCGGCGAGGCGAAAAAATAAAAGCGAAAATATCGCGGCTGGATCTTCAGAGCAGTAGGACGTTATTTTTTGCGGGTACCGCGGCAACGAAGGGAAATTTCCGGAAATTTTCGTCGTGCTGGGTAACCCAGGCGAAATTACACTAGAAAATTTTCTATCGCCACATTAAGTCGACGTTTTGTTGACGTGCCTTCTAATTTCTCTTTTTAGTATCTAATCTACTGTTATTTTGTAAATAGTCAAATTCTAACAAGAAAAACATATTTTTTTTATACTCTGTTAAAAACACGCCTCTCCTAATCATCGTAATGCATTTTAAAGTTTCTATTTTCTTTTTAAATACGGTACCATTATGAATTTTGATTCTGGAATTCGGCAGTGGCGGCTGGTGATAAAGGGCACAGGGGTACGTGCCCAGCCCAAATTTCAATTGAAAATATTTCTTTTGTGTTAATTTACTATAAATTACTGTTACAATAATATCAATTAATTGTATACGACAAACTATTCATATTCTAAATATTATTCCTTTTATACCACAAATAATGATTTTTATCACATATATATGACAGACTATCGATCGAGCACCGAGCCACCGTAGTCTGAATTCTCGCATTTCGCGCGCGTGGACGAGGGCACACAGTTTCCCAGCCCTCGTTTTTAATCGGGCTTTTCGGTGACTGGTAATGTTTGGAGACGATTGCAGCAGACAGACGTCGTTAAATCGTTCGAAAATCAGCTGAACGGGTCACACTTGTTGAGTGACTTTTTTAGTGATTGTTTATTTTCTTCGCTGAGAAGTGTGTTTTTTACTGTTTTTGATCGTGAAACGTTTCAAAATGAATTCGGTGGACTTTTTATTGACTAATAAAGATATTACATACGAGATCCGAACGGAAATTAAACGGTTAGGAAGGCCGATACCCGATATGATTATTTCCAAAACAGACGTAGGAAAATCGCGAAATTATTCACGACATTTTAACAGTAGTGTCTACGACAGATTTAAGTGGTTATGTGGGTGTCCTAAAAGAAACAAACTGTTTTGTTTTATTTGTTTAGTGATGAGTGGCAACCAAAGTGCATGGACTCAAGAAGGGGTGAGTGATTTAAAACATTTAAATGAACGAGCTAAGAAACATGCTAGCTACAATGAAAACATTTACATAACATCTTAGATTTTAGTGTATTGGGAAAGGTAGACATAAGGCAACAGCTTGTTAGTGCTTATCGTGAAAATATAAGACGTCACAATGAAAATGTGGATAAAAACACATATTTTAAACCAAATAATTAAATTTTGTGAAACAAATCCGGGACTTTAATGAAAAGGCGATTAACATTTTTGTGAACAATAAGGACAGGCGAGCTGATTTCCTCTACAAATAACAGTAAGATACCTATATCAAATTTTTTTCACATGTTGCCACCCCTTATTTTAATATATTTAAGCCCTCAACATTCGTGACTAAATATTATCTCAAAAAGCTACCAAATCCCAAAAATTATTCTTGTGTATACTTTTTTTATAAAAGAATTTTTCATTGAAATTCTGAAGTATCAGTAAAACGCATGACCTTGAAAATTTTAAAAATTTTCGCCTGCGGCGCCATTGGTAGCTAATAGGTAATCCTACTGACACACCCTGTGCCCACCCATGTAACACACCCATGAGCCGCCACTGGAATTCGGTACGATTACTGAGTGCTGATTTACATAATGCCGATGTGCTGAACCTACTGCAGGTTTCAGAAATTTTGCGGGCCTATTAGACCTTCTTGTTTTGTATGCAGTTTCGATTTTCTTTTATTTTTGCGCCACTGGATAGAGAATAAAATCACGATTTCAACGATATATCAGAACTGGAGCATAAGTAGAGTCGGCCGAAATGTGCCGCGGGACATAGGCGTACGCATCATAATATAATACGGTAGCCACGAGACATTCCACGGTATTCGACCCAGTCGACCGAGTTCAGTACGTTGGCGGTAAAACACGGGTTATAACCACGCTATCTTTGACCGACTGTATACAAAAAAACGTTGTTTTTGTAAGTGTTTTGATGTCTTAAATTCTGTGGGCTACATTAACGGCGGGGTGAGTTTTTAAAACGTTTAAATTATACACTTTTATTTTATTTGCGTCATAAATAATATTTTTTAATCAATACCTCTTTCATAAGAAAATGAGAAAATGACTGATACTGAAATTATTAATCGAATTAATAAATTAACTAAAATTTCAATATCCACAATTTATCGCGTTGTTAAAGCTGGGACTGTCATAGATCACTCTGAATTACGAAATCAGAAAAAGCAAAAATTCAAAAATGTCGACGAGGCGACACGGGACGTAATTAGGCGAATAATTTATGATACGTATAAAGAAAACAAAGTCCCGACTTTGGAATTAATTCAACAAAAATTACATGATTACCCTGATTATAATTATAAATATCTAGAAACATTACGTGGCATCTTAGAAAACTCTCGTTTTAAATATAAAAAAATTAATAGTCGAATGACTATAATGGAATCATGACGTATCTTTATACTTCGAGTAGAATATTTGGCCAAATGAACATTAGTATAATATACAAATAAATATAAATAATACATACATGTATTACCCTGACTATTTTTATTTACATATGTATGCATGTAACTAAAAAAAGTCATGATATAAAAGCGACGTTAATTACTTATTATTACCTATCCCTAAAAGTTATTATTCGAACATGCCCATGGAATCATAAAGTTCCACCGCTTTTTTTGTTCCCCAGGCGTATTTATTATTTTCAATTAAAAATAGAAGGACTATACTACTTTTTCAGGAAAAGTACAAGGATTGCCATGGCATCGGTATAAAACTCCCGCATTCTATCGGTTAAAAAATAGCGGCCTGGAATTTTTTACGTTGAAATCTTCAACGCTGAAAAATTTAATCGGACCGCAATTGAGGAGCTTGCGTTCAAAACCGGCTATATCCATATTTGACCGAAAATTATTTTTTGTACTATCTCATAACTGCTCATAGAGCTCTATCGATTCCCGCAATCATTTTAGTCCAAAACCAACTATTTCTGTATTAAAATTCCATTTAAAAGTGATGTTTTGAAGCATAACCGGCTATATCCCAATTATGAAGCAAAACTGGCTATATTCAATGATACGTTTTAAAACGTATGTTATATGTGAAACGATTGGGACATGACTGGCTATACAATATTAAGGATCTAGAAAAAAAAATACAACAAAATTAAAGGAATTTCGGATGCCAAGAGAATTACTATTAAGAAAAAACACATAAAAAACAAACAGCAGGCCCAAATAACAGTGTATTTACACAAATACTACAGAAATAATAAACAGTTTCATGTAGCTCAAACTCTAATAAAAAAGGGAAAATACCGTGAATGTATGGTTAAAACAAGTCGAATTTAGAAACCGTATACCGGAAAAAAAGAAGTCGAGTCTATCTCATCTAATGAAAGAACATATCGGAGAGAATTGGGAATCCCGTGTTGACCTTGAATGGTACAAGAAACTTTTGTTTCAAACAGAAGAAGCAGCTGCAGAGGAAAGCGGACCTGGTGCTTCAGAAGATGATGGTATAGGATGTGATTGCCTTCATGAAGAAACCGCAGTAAAAATTTAATAACAACATTAGTTTTGGAATTTTATATGTTCCATAACCTTAGAAGTTAGGATATTTGTTTTGGTATTTTATTATTATTATTATCGTTAATAATGTAATATCAGTTTTAAGTTTTGCTTCGTTTTACATTAGATTTTAAAGCATATTTTGTTTTTTTAATTAGCTTTATCCGGGGTTTTCATTTCTTTTAACAGGATTTCGAAGCAAAACCGACTATATCCAAGCTTTTTTCAAAATTTTGAGGAAACTCTAAGGTATAAGTTAATTTATCTTAATCAAGCCAAATCAGTATACTGGATAGAGGAGGTGTGTTTTTGTTTCTTTTTTCTAACTTTAAGGGTCATGAAATGAGCAGTTTTTGCCTTCTCCGTAAAAAAAATCAAAAATGGATATAGCTGGTTTTGCACGCAAGCTCCTCAATTTATCCGGCATCGACACCCGGCGCCGTCATCCTTCCGCGGGCCGGTCGCCGCGGTCGCCGCGCGGAAGCGAGTGGGGAGCACGGCCGCCGGCATCGGCGGAGGGTCCCGCCGCGTTCGGCCCGCATTTCCGAAACGCACGCCAGTACACCTCACGGGACGGGCCCGATAAGTTGGCGCTCCTCGCATCGCATCGCTGGCCTATACGCACGCAGAGACGCTCGCTCCGTCACGGCACACCGAGAAAAACGAACCGCACACACCACCGTCGGTGCCTCTTCTTCATCGAGTCGCCCGCGCCGGGCCGAAAAACACCTGTGCTCCGCGGTGTCTCGCTGGATCGTAGTGGGCCGGTTCGCGATAGCGCGGCCGCCCGCGATTTTAGACGGGTCGTCGAGTGCTTCCTCGGTGACGTTTTGGGTTCGGACTCTCCGAGACGCTCCCGTTGTTCGTTTTGTGTGGATTTTATTTAAGTTCAACAGGTGTTTTTGCGCGGTACCTCAAGGGGGATGTCGATCGCGGGACATTAAGAATCGGATCTCCGGGAGTTTTGCGGTACGTAGTCGAGGTGGCGCGGAAATTTTATTCCGGTTGTGGAAAAACACGATTTTTTTTGGTCTCGTCTATTATCCGGCCCGAAAAAAAATATATGGAAAGTTTCCAAGGGTGTTTTAACGAGAATAATTCGATTTTTTTTTCGGATTAGGATATCTTCCTGTTACGTTTTATTAATTTTGAGTACACAGGTCTACAAAATAAAATGTTCTGTCTTTGCCATCAGACCCATTATTTCCTATGTATTTTGACGCACTGAAACCAAATTTGGCAAAAAAAATTTTCTACCGCATCAATTTTTTCTCTCCACCCCCATATAACCCCCATAAACTCAGAGGGAATTCAAAAATGATTTTTGACATAATTCATTTTTGACCAGAATCGTAATCAGCAACCCAAAAAACTTAATAATATGCATGTAATATGAACTTTTTTACTTTTTAGTAAAATTTGACAGTTTGTTGACAGCTGTCATTAAGTCGAAATTTATTCTGGACTTCAGATTCGTGATCAGCGACCCAAAAAACCAAAAATTTTTTTTTTAAATTCCCTCTATAAGAGTTTATGGGGGTGGAGAGAAAAAATGATGCGGTAGAATTTTTTTTGCCTTGTTAGTTTTGAAACAATTGAGAGGTATTGTTAAAAGTAATTTTAATCAGATCAATGGGATATTTAAGTAATTATAAGCAATTAGTTTAATAAATTTTCAAATTGAGCTGGCAAACAAGGCAAACTGAAAATTCTTGGTATTGTAAAATAATAGCTGTTTGACTTTGAAAATCTCGAAAACGGTTGAAGATAGGTATAGAGTATGTTACATGCAATATGTGTAGAATTGTTCGGTAAATCCAAAAATGTCGAAAAATACAGGGTGTTGTATTTAAAAAACTTATATTGACACTGACATAACCTCAAGGTCACTAGCACATGTCAAACGGAATATGTCATTTTATAGGCCTCATGAATTCAAGTAACTTTTGTATATAAATTTTTTTGCTTATAAACTATCCTGGGTGAGCAGATAAAGTCTGTAAACTAAAAGCTGAGACACCCTGTATGCTGATATTTTTGTTTCTTTTTTTATTACACTTTTGTACTATGGTACTGATTTTTTTGCTTCTGTTAGGATTAGAGCTTGTAATATTCTGCGTCTAAATTAAATATTAAATCAGTTGACCCGAAAATATTAAGTCATTTGTAAACCAAAAAAGTAAATTGCCATGTTTTCAAAAAAAAACCCAAGAACAACTCCGACATAAACTTTAAAAATATCATTTTTAAAGTTCTTGGACTTGTATTAGAGAGAAATCTTCAGAGGATCTGTCTGACTAACTGAGCCTTTTGGAAACATTTTTCCTAGACGTGAAAAATATGTTGAACCGAAGTTATCATAAAAATTCAAAAAAGCCCCGTGTGCTACACATAGCTCAAAAAAATTACGTGTTAGCTCTAGAACTCGCTTTGTTTTATTCAATTTTTTACGAAAACTATAGTAAGGATGGTAGAATTTTGAATCTTTTTGATGTTTTCGGTTCAACTAGAAATTCTTCATGTCTAAGTAGTCTAAGTACTATCTACATATGTATTTCTGTGTATGTCTATTATATATAGAATTACGTCTATTTCTGAAACGGCTTAGTTTGAAAAACAAGAGAAACTTTGAAAAACATGTAATATTTTCGTAGTTATCCACGGTGTGTTGAAAACACATCAATTTTACCTTTTTAGCGACATCTTTTCGTATAATCTACATATGGTCTTCAACTTGGGCTTATTAGACGCAGAATTTCACAAGCTGTAATCCCATCAGCAAAGCAAAAACAAAATCAACACTGTAGTTACAAAAATTATTAGAATGTTGGCTCTTTTTATTTAATGTTTATAGTATTTTTTATGAATTGTATTATTACATTTTACAATAAAAGTAATGAAACAAATTCAGAAAGTAATTTTAGCGAAAAACAATATCATTTTGGAATTTCTCTTGTCAAAACGCACTTGGAAACTTGTAAAAAAACTGGGGCACGATAACAGACAAGAACCGAAATAATGCAGGGTGTTCCATCTATGACGGGTTTTTCCTCAACTCTGTTAGTGTAAATTTAAGAAAACAAAATGTGTTCCAAATACAAATGCCCTGCTTTCAAAATATCACGATGACAGAGCTCTGACCATTTTTAAATAGCACCTAAACTGAAGAAGAGGGACTTGCGATTTGGAAAGTTCAATTCAAAAATGATAAAGCACTTCATGAAGAATCATCTTCATGAGTTGATTTATCATTTTCATTGTTGCAAATTGTTGTACTTTATTCGGGAAGTTATATCTGGCAATCTTTCAAAATCAATCTATTTCATCAGAGTGTCCTGTTTAATATACCTAATTAGAGTAAGCCGGAATATGCCGCGGGACATAGGCGTACGCATCGTAATATAATACATGCAATGAAGTAACTAATATTAAATATAGCAGTATTATTAAATAAAACATTAAATATCACAGTCGATAGTACTTGCTAAAAAACTAACTCACCTAAAATTTTAGATTTTTTGAGCCACAAGGAGAGGGATGGTGAGGGTGAGAAAATACAAATTTTCGTTTCGACTAAAATTTAAATATTTCTCAATAAAAAAATGAAGAAAATTAAAAAGAAGGGTGCAATGGTTTTTCGATGTTTTTTTTTTTGCGTAGAATACGATAAAAATATTTTCAAAATTATTGTGGGGTAGTTTTCACCCTTATTTTGAGGATTGAAGGTTTAAAATCGAAATTTCGAAAGGTATGACACGATTTTTTTTCAATTTTTTTTTTATTTTCTTTTTTTTTTTTGTACTTTCGATTAATTTTTAATTCATAATGGGCGTCGACCAGGAACTTGCCCAAAAACGGCCCAAAGGTGAAAAAACATGGTTTTAGCGTATTTTCTCATCCTGTGAGATAGTAAATGGCAAGTGAATAATATATTCCAAGGTTTTTGGGGTCGCTGATTACGAATCGAACGTCAGATTTTCAAAAAACAAAATGGTGGATCCAGTATGGTAGTCAACTTTTAAAAAATGGCTAAATTTTGAAATTTAAAAAATACCATCGTATTCTACGGGAAATTTTCTACGTTAGAATCGTAATCAGCTGTTATTTTACAAATTTACAAAAGCTTTTATTTGCTGGAAACGTCTCGTCAATACACAACCACAGCTGCGTAGTTTTTTATTACACTTTTAATCCACTTTTTTCGACTCTATAATTAGGTATAATCCCATAAAATTTCGTATGTTTCAAAATTCGTAGCCAAAATTTTTGTTTTTTTGGGGGGGGGGGGGGGGGCAGTGGGCCGCAAGGAAGAATAAAACATTTTTTAAATTATATTTCCTTTTTAACCCATCAATCCCAAATGTCCTGATTTTTTAAAGTTTTCAGCCAGCTTATTTTCAATGTTATCGGTGCTTAAAAAAATTACGTTTGGTCAATTCCGACGTAAAATTCATGCTTTTTCAAAATATGGCCTTAGAATTGTTCAAAAATTGATTTAAAAAAAGTTAAAACACATTTTTATGAAACAGGTAATCCCAGGGGTCTATTCCAGAAAATGGCGTCCTCGAGACCTAAACGTAAAGTAAATGGCCTTATTTTATTTTTAAAAATATGTGTTAAAACAAAATGGCGGCCGACACAAAAATATTTTTGTATAAACTTCATACATTTTTTCTCAAAAAACGCACTTTGGTAAAAATGTTACTACGAATAAAAATGTCAGAATCAATCGAAAAATATTCAAATAAGTTTTCAGATTTTATTAATGATATTTTTGGAAAATCCGATTTCGTGATTTTTGGAACAGTCAAAAATCAGTTTTAAAAACCCTGAAAAAACGAGAGCATTAACAAAAAAAATTAAGATTTGTTTTTTGAGAAATTTTTCCAAAAATTTAGTTCTCGAGAAAAAATTATTGATATTTGATATATTTTGTACTTAACAAGACAATTTTTGATTTTTTCAAAATAGTGAAATCTAAATTTCCAAAAAAATATAAAAAAATTTGAAAAAATTCGAGTATTTTTTTATTAATTCTAAGACATTATTATTCTTATAAATCATTTATAGTTTTTTTTTTTAATTTTAAATCCAGTTTTTTGAGAAAAAAAAATATGAAATTTATACAAAAATTTTTTTTTTTAATCTAAATAATGTGTAATCTTTAAAAAATCAGATTTGGGACTTAATGGGTTAAAATATTTTATTAATTATGATTTTGAACGTTTTATTTCATATCCACTATGATGTTTCGTTTATCTACAATTAAATGTTATAATTTACTATACTGTTTCATTAATCAAATGTATTTTCAATTTTCGGATGACGTGTGTCCCGCACTAGGTTATTCGTTGTACCACCAAATGACCCTTCTATAGAAAAAGGTTGCCGACCCCTGATGTAGAATATTCTCTTTCAGCAAAACACATAACATTAAACGTTCGAATACCGTAAACAATCTATTTTTTCGCTTCTCATTGCGAAGGGCCTTTGAACGGCATCTAGGACAGTTTAAGTTAGGCGCGGCCGGTTTGGCGCTAGGACTATCAGCCGCATCACAGTTTGGCGCAAGTATGTTTGTAGTTGCAGTTACGCAGTATGACGTTCGCTACCATTTAACTTGTGGACGTGTGACAGTGAAACAGCGCTACAGTTAAACCTTATTTAACCCTTTAACGCCAAGTGCACTGTCAAGAGACATGAACTTAGAGGTTCATATTACTGATAGAAAAAATAAAGAAAAAATAACTAAAACCATGTATTTCCATGTTTTCGAGGTCGCTCTTTCTAATGGAATCGTTAAAATTTGCAAAAAAATTGATGCAACCTTCAATATTTAACAAAAACTATTAAAAAATGCGATTTTTTTCAAGATTTTTTTTTTAAATCGCAATTTCAGCTATATTATCGTCCTTTATACCACTCAAAAACAAATAGAAACGTGCACTCGAGACGTGTACTTGACGGAAACGCAATGAGAACAATTTAATTTTCTCATTTCTGAGGTTAGAATAACTAGATATGGCAAAATCAAAGGGTGATATTTCTCCTTTTTTACCAGTTGCGGGATCATTGACGCAGAAGAAGAATTTTGAAAAATAATTAGTACTCTAGGGGTTTTTGGGGTCGCTAATCACAATTCTGATGTCAGAATTTCAAAATTCAAGATGGCGGATCCAATATGGCCACCATCTCGAATCAAATTTAAAATTTTTCGATTATTTTGCCTCAAACTTTTTAAACCAGAGGTTTTCGGGGTCGCTAATCACGATCCCGATGTCAGAATTTCAAAATTCAGAATGGTAGATATGACATGGAAGGAAATTTCGAAAGACATTTTGAAGCAAATTTCGAAATCCTGAATTTTGAAATTCTCACATAGGGATCGTGATTAGCGACCCCGAAAACCCCTAGTTGACAAAGTTTGAGTCACAATAATCGAAAAATTTGAAATTTGACTCGGGATGGTGGCCATATTGGATCCGCCATTTGGAATTTTGAAATTCTGACATCAGGATCGTCCAAAATCCCCTAAAGCACTAATGATTTTTCAAAATTCTTCTTTTGCGTCAATGATCCCGCAACTGGTAAAAAACGAGAAATATCACCCCTTTGAATTTTGCCATATCAAGTTATTGTAACCTCAAAAAATGAGAAAATGAAATTGTTCCCATTGCGTTTCCTTCAAGTACACGGCTCGAGTGCACGTTTCTATTCGTTTTTGAGTGGTATAAAGGACGATAACATAGATGAAATTGCGATTAAAAAAGAATCATGAAAAAATAGCGTTTTTTAATAGTCTTTGTTAAAAATTGAAGGTTACATCAATTTTTTTTGCAAATTTTAACGATTCAATTCGAAAGAGCGACCTCGAAAACATGGGAATGCATAGTTTTAGTTATTTTTTTCTATCAGTAATATGAGCCTCTATGTTCATGTCTCTTGACAGTGCATTTGGGCGTTAAAGGGTTAAACCTTAGTTAAACCTTATATTGAAGCTGATAACCTATAAAACGTATCGTTATGAGTTTCAGCGAAAATAATATAATTGAGTACCTCCGTGGCATAAGTTACAACTGTAGTATTTGATAAATATGTAATTATGCTCGTATGCTCAATTATAACCATTATCAACAAATACGCGTGAGTGTAGAGCAGGTGACTATAAATGAAGAAATGAATTGGAAAATCTGCTTTGCATTTGCTTAACGCAATAGAAATACACTGTGTGCACTGCTGATTGCCGATCTTAGCAAAGGAACTTAATTTCGCCAAATATGCTAGCGCCAAACTGTGATGCGGATGATAGTCCTAGCGCCAAACCGGCCGCGCCTGACTTCCTGCGCCAAATAGGCCGCGCCAAACTGTCCCTATCCGCTTTGAACGCCCCTAAGATAATATAGAGTAAGGTATTCTAATCCTGCAGTGCATGATGGGAAATGTGTCAAGAGGTCGTGCCGCCACACGTGTGTCTTGAAAACTAACTTATACTATACCTAAGCTACATTTCGTGTGGATTACGTGCAGTTTTCAGGATTGTCATAATAGCAGTGAAAAACTTTGCGGTTTCCTAGATGTTATCTGTAATGAAAAATAATTTTAGCGACGTTAATTTTTTTTTTTTATAATTTGTTAGGGATGGGCGATATGATATCGATATTTCAAACTATCGATATTTTGTTTTGATATATCGATATTTTATATCGATATCGGAACTTAGGATATTATCGGATATCAATATATTTTATTCGATAAAAAGACAAATATCGAGATTCTTTTTTTAAAATTTCAGAGAAAAAAAACAAGAATTAATTTTTTTTAATCTTAATTGCCATCTTAGTCGCCCTTCGCCATATCAAAATTATTCGTTGTCTTGTTGATGAAAATTACTAGTTTATAATCGATGTTGACGCTAAATCGGTGTAAACGCCGTAAACGGTGTTTCGTTTCTAGGGAAACTGGGAAAAACACGATTGTATTGTCTTACTTCTTTTAAAACATGAGATAGAAAGAGAAGAAAGTTCTTCAAAACTGGAAACCTAATACACTTTAAAATGATGTTTTAACCCCCATAAGAGTGGCATGAGTGGTTCGATGCTATGAAAGGATGTTCGGGAAAAGATGTTATATTCCTGGAATGCTCATATAGAGAAATTAGTCGGCGAGTGATTTTTATATGTGCGATACAAATGTGAATATAACCAAGAAAAATGGCTCCATCGAAAAGTGAGGTTTGGAAACACTTTATTCGCGAAGACGATAATTACGCTCGGTGAAATGTGTTCAGTAAATGTCGCGACATCGAAAAACACCAGTAATATGTGGTCGCACATGGAAAAACACAGGATTTAATTATTTTTATTGCCATTTTTTTGCTATTTTTTAAAAAAAAGTAAATTTATATCGATATTTTTAATTATCGATATTTTTTAGCAATATATCGATAATTATTATCGCATCATTCGATCTATTGCAATACTAAATATCGATAATTTTCCTTTCGATTCCCATCCCTATAATTTGTATTCCCCTTGGAGTTGCATGAATGTAGCTTAAATAGGTATTAGTTCGTTTTCAAGATACTGTTACGAACGCTGGGCCAGTCCGCCCTTGCCTGCTTCGATGATCCAGCCCATTCGATGACGTACGCGGGCAGCGCCCGCGTCGAAAGATCACGGCTTTTGCCCGATGGTTCGGGAATCGAAGCGCCCGGAAGCTACTAGATATGTCCGCAAGGAGATATAACGCGGGGTTTCGACGCGGGACAGTTTAGTCTCTATTTGAATACCGGCGCGGCTTTCCGTACAACGCTCTAATATAAATTGTATAAAAATAAATTAGTGTAGTTAAATAGTGTTAGTCCGTAGTTGTATTAATTAAATAAATAGTGTTAGTTTAAAAGTGCGAGTTTAATTTTTCACACCTCACGAACCGGAAATAAATAAAACGTTACAATACACTTGTGGCGGCGCGACCTCTTGACACATTTCCCATCATGCATTGCAGGATTAGAATACCTTACTCTATATTATCTCAAACGCCCCCCCCCTCCGACTACGGCCCTGTACGTTCCACATTTTACCTCACAGTTCGAACTCCACGTTTTATTTTGCGTTCGCAGGTCGGCTCTTAGACACTTGCGACCATGGAGCCGAAGACCCCCACGAAGAGGTCGGGCGGCAGGCGCAGGTCGAAGACGACGTCGTCGTCGTCATCCTCGTCGTCGGCGGCCCGCTGCGAGCAGAATAATAACGTGAAGCACCGCCACCAGCAGCAGCACCAGCGGCGCGACACCAAGTCGGACATGCTGGCCGCCTACCAGCCGTGGGTCATCCAGACCTACGGCGACCTGGCCAAGACGAAGACGATCACGCTGCGGAAGTACGCGAGGATCGTGCGCACCCTGCGGGGCGAGGAGGCCGTCAGCGCCGACAACAGCAAGTTCCGCTTCTGGGTGAAGGCGAAGGGGTTCTGCGTGGGCCGGCCGGCCGGCTACGAGGCGCGGCCCGCCGACGGCATCGTCGGCAGGTACAGCGTGTGCGACGCCGACGAGGGCATACCGCCCGTCGACGAGAAGCTCGCGGGCTCGGCGAGGGACCCGCCGCTCTACGTGCCCAACGCGCCCTTCAAGGTGAGTCTCTTCTCTCTAAGGTCCGTTTCGTATCCTAAAGCGGTTAACCCAATGTCCCGGAAGTTAGAACCGCAAACTTGAAATTTCAAAAAAATGAAAGTTGTGCTAAATTGTGCTAGGTTTGTGCTCATTTGTGCTGCAAACGATTTTTTTTAAAAATCCAAAATTACGGGCACAATTAATGAAAACGTTTTTTTTTTTTGTAGAACCGCAAGTTATTCTTAACTTAAAATCAAAGGTTGTGCTAAGTAGATTAAAGTACACTGAATTTTGTGCAGCAAAGAAAAATTCCGAAAACTTAACCATTTTCCAAAAAAAAAAAAACAAAAACAACACAAAACTTTATCTCGGAAAATTAAAACTTGTGCTGAATTGTGCTCGGGAAATGCAATCACTTTTCCATTGTAAGAAATTATGTGCGACCAACAGTTTTCATGTAAAAAACTCAAAAACCAAACACAAATATCTAAAAATTGTTAAATTTTGAAAAAGCAAAGCTTGTGCTGAATTGTGCTCGAGAAATGCAATCACTTCTTCCTCTTGGAAAATTCCATACGACCAATAGATCTCAAATGAAAACTCAAAACCTGAAACTCAAAAAAAACCTGCAAGACCAAAAAACTATCAAATATTGAAAAAGCAAAACTTGTGCTGAATTGTGCTCGAGAAATGCAAACTATTTTCTCTCTTGCAAAATTTCGTAAGACCAACAGTTCTCAAATGAAAACTCAAAATCAAAATTCGAAAATCTCCAAATTGTTAAATTTTGGAAAAGCAAAACTTGTGCTGAATTGTGCTCGAGAAATGCAATCACTTCTTCTTCTTGAAAAATTCCATACGACCAATAGATCTCTAATGAAAACTCAAAACCTGAAACAAAAAAACCTGCAAGTCTAAAAAATTATCAAATATTGAAAAACCAAAACTTGTGCTGAGTTGTGCTCGAAAAATGAAAACTATTTTCTCTCTTGCAAAATTGCGTAAGACCAACAGTTCCCAAATGAAAACTCAAAATCAAAATTCGAAAATCTCCAAATTGTTAAATTTTGAAAAAGCAAAACTTGTGCTGCGTTGTGCCCAAGAAATGCAATAATTTCTCCCTTTTGCAAAATTCCGTACAATCAATAGTTCCCGAATTAAAACTCAAAATCGAAATTAGAAAATCTCAAAATTGTTAAATTTTGAACAAAAATACGTGTGCTTGGTTGTGCTCAGGAAATGCAATCACTTTACCCTTTTACAAAATTCCTTTCAACCAATAGTTCCAGAATTAAAACTCAAAACGTCAAACTCAAAAAAACCTACATGTTTAAAAAATTATCAGATATTAAAAAAACAAAAATTGTACTTAGCTGTGCTCAAGAAATGAGCACAGCTTTAAACTTTAACCTTTTACAAATTCCTTTCGAGACCTTTTGAGTTATGTACCGCTATACATGAACCACTGTTCAAAAAAATAAACAAAGTTTATTTTCACATTTTGAGTTTTAATTCGGAAACTATTGGTCGCATATAATTTTGTAAGAGGGAGCCAGTGATTGCGGTTCTTAAGAACAACCCAGCATAAGTTTTGATTTTTAAAAAATGTAATAATTTGAAGATTTTCGAATTTAGATTTTGAGTTTTAATTCGGGAAATATTGAACGTACGGAATTTTGCAAGAGGGAGAAGTGATTGCATTTCTCGAGCACAATTCAGCACAAATTTTGCTTTTTTCAATATTTGATAGTTTTTTGGTCTTGCAGGTTTTTTTGAGTTTCAGGTTTTGAGTTTTCATTTGAGATCTATTGGTCGTATGGAATTTTCCAAGAGGAAGAAGTGATTGCATTTCTCGAGCACAATTCAGCACAAGTTTTGCTTTTTTCAAAATTTAACAATTTTGAGATTTTTGTGTTTGGTTTTTGAGTTTTTACATGAAAACTGTTGGTCGCACATAATTTCTTACAATGGAAAAGTGATTGCATTTCCCGAGCACAATTCAGCACAAGTTTTAATTTTCCGAGATAAAGTTTTGTGTTGTTTTTGTTTTTTTTTTTTTGGAAAATGGTTAAGTTTTCGGAATTTTTCTTTGCTGCACAAAATTCAGTGTACTTTAATCTACTTAGCACAACCTTTGATTTTAAGTTAAGAACAACTTGCAGTTCTACAAAAAAAAAAACGTTTTCATTAATTGTGCCCGTAATTTTGGATTTTTCAAAAAATCGTTTGCAGCACAAATGAGCACAAACCTAACACAATTTAGCACAACTTGCATTTTTTTGAAATTTTAAGTTTGCGGTTCTAACTTCCGGGACATGTTAACCCAGCACCCTGGTCGGTCTAAAACCCATTCAACGCGGATGGTGTCATATGACGTCACGCCGTGCCCTTCTGAGTGACGGGTGACGTCATATGACATCGTGCATGTAAGGAAAGCGCTCCCCACTTATCCTCTTCGTCAAAGGAAGAAAGAAAAGTAGAAAGGAAGTTATTTGAGCGGTAGTTGTCTCCCGTAGCTGTCCCGTCCGTGAACTGATGTGCGTCGTTTGCGAGTAAAGCTGTTTTGGCGTTTTTCAGGCGATAATAATCAAGAACCATCGCCAAACCTTCGAAATTCGCGTTTTCTTCTATGAAATTCGCCAAATTTGGATTTAGTAATGAATAATCATTTCCTTTGGTGGTGAATTTAGACGATGATGTCATCATAAGGCAGCACCCAATATTGTGTATAGTCCAGACGGCGTAGATTATTGTTTTAAATAATCAGTTGCGGCACTTTCTCAACGAATATTCCGTTGTAGAGCTTGAAAAGACGAATACAAATTTTTTGGGATCATTAAAAATCGGTTAATAACTTTTTGCACAAAAAAATAAAAACCGCGAAAATTAGCGGTTTTTCGATTTTCCAACACCTATCTACAGTTGAATTTTTGTCAAAAAAATATTCACAAGTTTTCGCCCAAATTGCGAAAAAGTAAAAACATGTACTTTAGTAAAACGGCCCCTATTTCGACAATAATTGTCGCAGAGCAATTTTGCAAAAAGCTACGTGTTCTTGAAGACTTCCTCTACAACCATATCAAAGAAGTCGATCTGATAATAATAAGTATCTCAAAAGCGCGTCCGAAAAACGTGCAATTTTAGAGAACGGCCGCGTGGACGCACGAGCGAAGGGGAAGTGGCGCGGTGGTGGGGGAACTTTCTCTCCCCCAGGCACAGCAAAAAACACATCAATTTTCGTCCAGTAGTTCCCGAGAAATCTCAATTGTTTCCGGCTTGTCGAATTTGAACGCGCGCGATCGCCTTCTTTTCGCGGTTTTTATTTTTTTGTGCAAAAAGTTATTAACCGATTTTAATGATCTGAAAACTATTTTATTCGTCTTTTCAAGCTCTACAACGGAATGTTTTTTTTTGACATTTTTTTTTTCGTGCCTAAAAGTTGAAAAAACCTTTTTCTCGCACCTTTTTTGCAATTTTTTCGCAATGATCCTACAATCGGATTTTGTCCAAAACATTTTCATTCGATTCGTACGATTTTTTCTCCTAATTATCACGTTGAGAAAGTGCCGTAACTAATTATTTCAAAAAATCACTTGTTTTTTTGCTACCTCGCCTGGACTAATAATAATAAGAGCGTAATTTTCAAATAATATGTCACAATACGCCATCCCGATGAGAAACAACAGCGCTTACGTCTACTTTCAGGACAAAAATTCCTGTCGTTTCGGATGATATACTAAACCGGTAATGCATTGAAAGGGTTAAGAAGAAATCTGTTTCATAATTCAAAAAAGTTTCATAAAAATCGGCTTAAGTAACGATCGCGGAAATAAAGTATTTTCTCGCAGGTAGCTTGAGGTGAGCACGATAACTCTGGAACGGCTCATCTTAAATAAAAAAAACCAAAAAGATTCTATTTGAATAACTCAAAATGCAGTCCTTGAACGAAGTGTTTTTTGTGAAATTGAAATTTTGATCCAAAAAAAATGTCTTTAAAAGATTTGTGCTCCACTGGATAAAGAATAAAATTAACGATTTCAACGATGTATTCACAAAACCTAAAAATCGTAGCTTGCCGAGAAGTCGTGGTTGCTACGAAATGTCTTGGTGGGCCTGGAAAATTTCTAAAACCTCTAGTAGGTTCAGCATATGGGTTTACGTAATCGTGTTAAATTTCATTACGTTTACCTCAGTAAAAAAAAAAGATAGAAGAAATACGAAAACACCAAGATTTTTTTCCTAGAACTAGTTAATAATACATGCGTACTTCACCAGGGGCGGCTTCAGTCTTACCTTATACATGTGATGGTGATTGTTGTTGAGCCCAACTAATCGGCAAAGGAACCATAATCACACGACACAGAACCTGCATACACACGGTAACGGATGCTACAACGTGGCATCCTTTATGTAGCATCCGTCAGTAGCAGCAATACATGCAATCGCCCCATAGTGACTGTAGACTGCTAGTCACACACTCACTAATTGTTTCCGCATTTGTGCTTTCCAACACCCTTGAAGCTATCAAATGCCCTTCCACGGCTTTTGCCTCATCCAGTCCCCCAACCACTACGTTGCCTATATTATGCCCTTTAACTTCTGTCGTTTAATATTATACGCTACCATCATTTTGACCAAATTGTCTGACTGTCTCGCGTACTCACACTACCACTTACACGAGCTTTATGTTTGTCTGTAGCAACATGCTGCAAAACATATGTTTTTATGTGCCACGTGTCGCACAGGGTAAAACGAAGTTCACTGCCATTAAAGGTCAGCCGCTCAGAATTGTTTATTCAACGCTCCACCGTAACACGCGACACACGCTGTCCCGACATTTTTACAAACCTATTCAAAGTTTCGTGCACACGAATGATGCATCTACCAGCGCAGTTCAACTAATAAGTGTAAATTACGTTCGCGTTCGCGACTCGACCTTTGGCATGTGTCGTAACTTGGTTAGAGTGGGGCGCACAACAGGGCAGACGGGTTATTTTCCGGAAAATAATGGCGTTATTCCATTTAACTTCTTCGGTGCTTCGTTTGAGGCGACTATTTTCTTTTTTTAACTCCATTGACCAAATATCATTCTAGACTTAAAAAATCCCACCAAAGATGAGCTCTTAATTTTAATTTTAAGTACTCGCTGAATGAATTTGAAAATTTCCCATTTAATTAACCCGTAAAAATATATTGTGACATATTCTGCCTGCAAGGCATCGGTGAATTGTTGGTTGCCTACACGAGATTAATACAGTCAAGATATTGGAAGCCAACAAGCTGGACTACGCGAAAGTGATAGAAAAAAAACGGGAAGCTTCTCGACGATTGTTCCGGAGAGTTCGGATGGTGTATATAAGCACGACGGCGAGCCGCCAAGAGTCAGTTTGAATTGGAACGTAGTCCAGTGAAGATCAAAGTGATATACCGGGTGATATTTAGACCGAGATATTTAGTAGCGATATTTCGAGTGTGATTTTAAGTGGATAGTTGTTGTGATCAAATTAATTCAACAATAAACGCTTTTGCCGAGTAAAAAGTGTTACAGTGGTGTCAGAAGTGGGATATTATAGGAAGTGTTGCATACCGTTGTAACCGTCGCGTCGCTAAAAAGTGGTACAATATATTTTTTCAATTATCTATAGCATCGCGACATTTCGTGATATTTAATTGTCCATGGGCGGAAGTTGTAGAGAAATCCTTCCTCTTTAAAACGTCCTATAGCTAGTTTACAATTTATGAACTCTCGTCAATAAAAAAATTGTAAAGTCGTTTTTTGCTCAAAAATCATGGTTTTTTTGGATGTTTCTCATAAACTACTAACTTTACAGTAAAATTACATAGGACCTTTTTTGTAGAGAAATTTAATTTCCTATCTTATAGTGGGGAATGTCGGCAATTACAGACATTTATTTTTTGTTATTATTAACATTTCAGAAACTAAAATTGACAAAGTGTTACTTATAAAAGTTTTATTTTAATGTAACCAATTTCCTACGCTGGAGAAACTTTTTTTTCTTGTTAATTTCTGCAACAAAATTTAAAACCATAGCAGTTTTGAATAGAGAATGAAAAGACCTTTCAGATGAAGTATCACAAGCTCTTACTTCCAATTTGAAAATTTAGGGGCTGTAGCTGTCACCTGAAGGGGGTTGAATTTAGGGATGACATTTTTACGTCGCAAGATGTCATTTTAGAATTAGAAATTGACGTGGATTTTCTAAAAAAAATTAATAATAATGGAGCTACTGAATTTATTTCATTTGGCTGTTCCACACTGTATACAGGAGTTGACGATATACTTTATTGATGCGGCACATACACCCTAGGAAATTGCATACATATTGGCGATACATGTGTAGAAGAGAATAAGTTAAAAGACACCAGTAAGGACAGACAAAGACAGTTAGATGCCATATTGTTTCACGCTTGTGCACGTATTAGAAACGTATGAGACCTGCGCGTAATATAAATTTGGAGTGGGGTATTACCTACACGCCTATCGCCGAATTTGAATGTAACATAATTGTATTTATTTTCAAATTTTTGTATTCCTTAACTAACCGGTCTGCAAGAAAATAAAATTGAAGTTCTATAAAAAATAAAAAAATAAAAATATACATCAACCCGGTTATAAGACGACAGAAAGAAAAAATGACCATTGAATAAGTGGTTCAAAAATGTCGCCCCTTTGTGCTTCGCAAAAACCTAGTCTGTCGTAAAACTCAGTTCTTACGCGTTCTAACTTCTAACACTTCAGGGGAAATATTATTTAGGACTTGTACAAGTCTTTCATGTTCATGTCCGTAAAAAGTTTGTTTTATTTGTTAAATATTTGTTGGCATTTAAGGAACCGTTTATAAAAAATGGCCCAACGATGGAATCGCCTAAAATACCAACCCAAACATTTAACTTCTCGGGATACTGCGTAGTGCGTACGCACAGGAATACTCAAGTGCTTATTTTCCGTAGACCAATAACGATATAATAATTCAATTCACACGTGCGCATTATAATTTATGGGCGGGGCGTCCCGCCTACATATTTCATTGCTACCCTATCACAAAAGACGCTCATAAAAGTTTTAGAGCATAACGCTCATAAAACTATGGATATAATATTTCTCTGTCAGTTCCCTTTACTCGAAGAGTTTATTCTTTTCTATCTTTTTATGTTCGGCTTTGAAATCTTGGACTTTCCAACCCTGTATGTATAACAGTATTCCAGTCGCGTTGAGACCGGTCCTGGAACCTATTACTACTGGTCTGTGATTTTTTCCTCCGCCGAATAGCGAGCTAAAAATCGCGATCGAAGCCGTTCGCATTCCGCATTTACCGGCGGCGCAAATCCTGGCGCAATTTCCTGTCGGACGTCCCGCCGAAAAAACGGAAAAATCGATTTTCAATTACGATTTTCGCGTCGCGGGACCGGCACCCGTGAGGAATACGCATCGTCGGCGGCGGCCGCGCTCCCGTGCCGGAATATTAATAATGGCGCGGCCGGGGGCGGCGGAGGGCGGTGAGGGGGACGGATTCGCCCCCCCGGGCTGCGATTTGATTTGTTGCATTCGATTCGATTAAATGAGCTGGCACGCCGCCGGTCGCGTTCCCACACTCCGGACGTACGTCAAACGTCGGCCGAATACATGCCATTAAATCGGTCGCCTCGTTGCCTTTTTTTTATCAGCATTCGACTGTGAAGGGGAAGGATGATACGCGCGCATTTGGGCCGTCCGCTTTTTCGGTTAGTCGAGAATTTCCGCGTTTTTTTTTTCGGTTTGGGAGAGCGAAATATTCCCGTTTTTTTTTTTAATATTCCAAAGCGGACCGGTGGTTTGCTGGCCGATTCAAAAATGAACAAGGCTCGCAAGATTTTTGAAATAGTCGAAACCTGTAACAAGGATTTCAACTAGAAATCCTTAAGGACTGCATATGGCTGGATGCGATATAAAATGGTTTCACATTACTTCAAATTTTCAAATTACGTCACATAACTGCAATCATTATTTTTAAGTTTGATAAAATTTTGCAAAATTTTATAAAATGTCCAAGGAACGTTTATAAGTTATCTATAGGTACTTCGTACAAAATAACAACCGATGTACGTCATCAAATACGTATTTAAGTTTTAGAGCGCGCTGATGCCAGATTGTTATAAAATTATTCAGTATTTAGAAATAATTTCTGCTAGCATATCGCTATGGGTTCTTTGTGTTTGTTTATTGCTAAATAACGTACTCTTTCAACATTGAAAATGTATGAAATCATTTTAAAAATCAATTTTAAGAGACATTGGTTGGTGAATAAATATGAAAGTACAAAAAAGAGAAGGAAAAATTGGTAATAAAAGTTACTAAAGATGCACACGGAAGAAATTGATATTTTTAAAAAACATATAAAGAAATCTCACAAACACCATTCGATTACAAATAGTGCAGTGTAGTTTTTTGTACATAAATATCAATTATTATAAGTGTTGTACGAATAGTACTTATATTCAATGCTACAGTACTTGTAACCCATTTGGTAGGATTACGCTTTCTAGGTGATTTTAAAAGTTCATTGTTTTTTTGTTTTTCGTGAAATATAATTAACCGTAGAAACATTCAAGTTTAGGGCTGCTGCTACACGCTAAAACAATATATTGAACTGTAGCTATGTAATGAACAGTTTAATTTTATATTTCAATTACTTTTCTAACAGCTGTTAAGGGTAGTAATGGACCAATATTGTTTCGTTCTTTTTCAAAATAGGGTATCAACGGTGCTACTAACTCTTGGCAGCGGTCGTTAAACTCTTTAGGCATTTCGCAAACGGAAGTCTGACACACGGAACTTCGGATCTGGAACAGGGCTTTCTCGGATCTGCTGTCAACTGTATGACGACGAATATCAAGCGCGAAATTTAAAATTCAATAAACTGCACTCATTTAATAGCGCCATCGGTGACGTATATCGGTTTTTATTTTATACAAAGTAACGAACTATCCAAAAAAAAATAACGTCATAAAATCTGGCTGAACAAAAAAGACGTATTTATATTCTTAATCTGAAGTTTGTAACTTTATGGAATTGTCAAGGCTGTTAAACATTATGTGTTATACGAGGTGTGTAAATTAAGTAACGACACTGGCAACGTAGCGCAGCAACACTGCGGAGACGGGACTTGGAAGGAAGGTAGGTTAACGTAATGCAACTTCAGTACAAGTTTGAACTTATTAGAGTCATTTGTTTGTTCTTTGTAACTGTTTCCGTAAACCGTTGTTTTTCTAGTGCGTTTTAAAAATGACATTAGTTGTGAGGAACGGTGTGCTATCAGGTTTTGCTTCAGACTTCGACACAGAGCAACGGATACTTTTGCAAAACTTCAATACGCCTTCGGAGACAGTGTTTTTTTCAAGAGCTGACGTTCTTCCGTGGTTTCAAAGCATTCTCAGAAGGAAGAGACGACTCTCTTCCTTCCTTCATTGAAGATGAAGACCTTCATTTTCAAGAACCGATGAAAATATCGATAGAATACGGCATCTTGTGCGTTCAGATCGTCGGTTGACGACAAGAATGATCGGGAAGAGTTAAATTTGAATCACACCGCTGTTCATAAGATTTTGACTAACGAATTGGGGATGAGAAAAATCTGCGCAAAATGGTTCAAAAATTTTTTTCGTTGGAACAAAAGGACATCAGGAGAGAAAGGTTCGGAATTGAAAATGATCCCCATTTTATGGAACGTGTTATTATTTGTGGTGAGACTTGGGTGTTTGAGTACGACCCGGAAACCAAGCGCCAAAGCATGGAATGGCACACTTCAAGCTTTCCAAGACCCAAAAAAGCAAGAATTGAAGTCGAAGATCAAATGCATGCTGATTCGCTTTTTTTGATAGCCAGGGAATTGTCCACAAAGTTTTTTTTTTGTGGATAAAGTTTGTGCCTCCAGGCCAAACAGTAAATCAACACTTTTTTACAGAGAAGTGCTTGAAAAACTTCTCGAAAAAGGGTCATGCGTGTGAGACCAAACATCGAGAACAACTGGATGTTGCATCACGATAATGTGCCTTGTGGCACACCCATTTCAGTAAACTAGTTTTAGCCAGTAAGAACATTTCTGTGGCTCTTCAGCCTCCTTATTCGCCTGACCTGAGTCCTTGTGATTTTTTTCTCTTCCCGAAATTGAAAAATTACCTCAAGGGACGTCATTTTGAGACCATATAAAACATTCAAACGACTGTAACCGACCAGCTGAAGGCTATTCCAGTATATGAGTTCCAGCACTGCTATGAGAAATGGAAGAACCGTCTCCAGCGCTATGTGGCTTCCCAAGGAAGTTACTTTGAAAGAGACAATACTGAATTGTAATTCTACTCGAATAAAAAAAAATAAACCAGTCTCATTACTTAATTTACACACCTCGTATACTATGTGACAGCCATTATTTATTTTACAATTGTGACAGCCACAACGTTTGCGACAACAAGGTTTTGCTTCGAGCTTCGACACAACCGCTATTTCCATCTCTCTCGTTCGTAGCCAGACTTGATGACTTTTTTTTTTGAGTGGCAACTTTACTTACAATTTGAATCGATCAGACAATTGTCGGTTGTAAAAAAAAACGTGGAGCTCTTCCTGCTGACGGGATCAGAGGCCATAATAACCGAAATTTCCTAAACGTAAAGGTGAACCGGCTTCGCCTCTCTCTTCCGAAAGTGGCGCGTGTTGGTCTCTCGATAATTTATTTATGTCATGTACGTGAACCGGCGCGGCGCCTGATGAAACCCACTTTATTTGCTGCGAGGGTAGGATAAAATATATTATTACCTCAAAGCGAATTGTTAAATAGTATCGGAAAACTCATTTAAATACGGTAAATTCCGCCCCTAAAATTTAAGCCCCCCGGCATTAGGTACGTGAATTACGGGCCCTACTCGAAACTTGGCCCGCTGTACCGGGTGGGCAAATTTCGATGTTTTTATAGGGTATCTCGGTAACTGTAAGGGCTATGGAAAAATGAACCCACCTTTCCCGACCTCTTTTTTCGAGATAAATTCATTGGTGAAGACCAGAATTTGCTATATCTTTTCGTTTTCGAGTTGTAAACGAAAATTGATTTTTTTGAGTTTTCGATTGGTGTCGATAACTCGGTTGTTTGTAAAATTAGAAGAAATCTGTTTGCACGTTCTACAGGCACTTTTTTAAGTAGATTAGGATTTCCTTAACAGATTTTTTATATCTTGTGTAGTTTTCGAGTTATGGCATAAACTTCTATTTTTTTTAAATGGAAACCATAGTTGGCTATGATTTAGCTAAAAAAGAGGATTTTTTTTCTCTTTACAACGATATATAGTTTGTGGGGTCTATGATGAATTTTAATTTTTTGTATAGGTATACTTACTTTGTTTTTTCTTTGCAGGAAGAGTAAGTTTCTATAGTAACACATTGTTACAACAATGTTTTAATAATAATAACTGTTGCTATGGAAATTTACTCCTGCGAAAAGTAACATAAATACATAGTAACAGTCGTATATAATGAATGGTATATTAAACTTAAATAACTAATTATGACATATTAGTGACTAATTAATAATTAATTATAACATATTCATAACAAGAAAGTTTAACACACTTAACAATCAAATTTGTAACAAATAATGTATGTAAAAAATACGATACAATATATTTTACAAAAACAAAACTAGACAGATTAAAAAAAAAAATACGAGCATGATTATTTACCTAAAGTTTTCAAATTGTCGTCCGTTGTTTGCGATGCACAGTTCACATCGCTTTGAAACACTTTTTGTTGCATTATAGATGTGAATATTTGAAACGGAATTCAGACAGTCTATAAGATTTTCTCTCAGTTGAACCAGTGTATTATTTGTCTTTTTGTATAAATTGTCTTTAATGGTTTCCCAAAAAAAGAAATCTAACGGTGAGAGATCTGGCGACCGAGGAGGCCACTTTACTGGCCCATTGTTCCCTATCCATTTCTCCCCAAAATTAGTATTTAATAATTCCGAGATTAAATTAGTATTATGGGGTGGTGCCCCGTCTTGTTGAAAAAATACATGTCGTCTTTCGTTAAGTGGCAAGTTGTCTAAAAATTCTTCTACTATGTGGTAGTTTATCATATTGTAATACCGTTGACCATTTAAATTGTCATCATAAAGTTGGTAAGCTAAAATGCGGTTATTATATAGGGCACACCATACACTAAAACCGAAACGTCCTTGATTTTGAACATCAACAGTCTGATGAGGATTATCTTCAGCCCAATAATGTTTGTTGTGTCGGTTGAAAATTCCGGCACTACTTACGTAACTTTCATCTGTCCAAATGATATTTTTAAAAAAATAATTGGTCTTGCTCAATTTGTTGTAGGTACCAATTCCAGAAATCCAGTCGACGTTCAGGATCAGTTGGAAGGAGCTGTTGTTGTTTCCTTATTGTATAAGGTCTAAATTTGTGTTTTTTTAAAACTGAAAGTGCTCTTCGTCGCGATATACCAGACTCTGCTTCAATTTGCCTACTTGAAATTGAAGGATTTACGACTACCATACCAACAACATTTATGGCAACATCCTCAGCATCTTGAATACGATAATTTTTTGGTCTTGGTTTATTAAATCCTCCGTATTCAACGAGGTTTTCTTTTAGTCTACCAAAGATGGACATATTAGGTTGTCTCCTTTCAGGGTAGCGATTAAAATATGCTTCCGATGCAGCTTCAGAATTATATCCATTTTGAATAAAACACTCTAGCATATTAAACTTTTCGTAATTTTGATACGCCATCGCGCCTTGTCAATTTCTTTAATCGAAACTTTAAAACTATAATGCAAGCAAAAACCAAACATAAACAATTAATCAAACAGTAATGTGTAACTGTGTATTTACATCCCAATATCCAACTGTTCTGTTTTCAAAATGACAGGCGCCTACTGTGCAAAATCATTGAAATTACTATACTGTCCTTTATTAGAAAACATATGTTTTTAACTGTTTCCGCATAAACACTCATCATAGACCCCACAAACTATATATCGTTGTAAAGAGAAAAAAATCCTCTTTTTAGCTAAATCATAGCCAACTATGGTTTCCATTTAAAAAAATAGAAGTTTATGCCATAACTCGAAAACTACACAAGATATAAAAAATCTGTTAAGGAAATCCTATTCTACTTAAAAAAGTGCCTGTAGAACGTGCAAACAGATTTCTTCTAATTTTACAAACAACCGAGTTATCGACACCAATCGAAAACTCAAAAAAATCAATTTTCGTTTACAACTCGAAAACGAAAAGATATAGCAAATTCTGGTTTTCACCAATGAATTTATCTCGAAAAAAGAGGTCGGGAAAGGTGGGTTCATTTTTCCATAGCCCTTACAGTTACCGAGATACCCTATAAAAACATCGAAATTTGCCCACACGGTACGAGGCGTGACCTTGTGGAAATATTATTTTCCACAGATGCTCGTGAAAATAAGGAAATGCGCAGGAAAAGGTTAAAATTAGGATCAGATCAGCAGATTAAAATCATCGGACGGGTCATTTTGATTTGCATTAGGCTGTGTTTTTGAATTTTATTATTATTATTATTTCGTCGACTTTAGCGGGTCCCTGTTGGGTAATTTTCTTCTCCGCACAGCTTCCTGGCAAAGGCACATATTTTTGTTGTTTAGTAGACCCATTCCACCTCGTTTTCGCAGCAGGTAGAATCTTATCACTAGAATTGACCGAAATTTTCCGCAGGACATAGGCGTACGCATCATAATGTAACACACGGAAGTAACTAATAGTAAATATAGTGACAAAAGCGATAAATTTACACTTTATAACCATATACCTGTATGTACGTAAAATTTACTCTCTTAATTAGCTTGATGACGTAGCTTGGTTGTCAGTAGAGATCGTCGAGCGCGGAGTGTAACAGGACCGTAATCAGTTAACGAATGAAAATATTAATATGTTTACATAAATTATGTAGCAACATAGTACTATTTTTACCAAATAGTACGTTAGTATAGTTAAGTCAAGGATAAAATACCTATATAAATTGAGATAACACGTAACGACGTTTATCACTTAATATTAACTTGTGTATGGAAAAGGACCGTTCAACGTCTACTGTTGACAAATTAGCTACTAAACGCCCGCGCAAGCATCGGTAGCTTCGTCCATAATAAAATACACGAAATTGTCCGCAATGTCTTCGCGTATTGATGTCACTACATTGTTGTAAACCCGATCCACATATGCAAGTCTTAACGTACTTTCATGAGGAATTTTTCGGTCCATATATACTTTTCTAAAAACGTACGTAACTTGGGGTTCTCTAGTTTGTTTAATGGAATATTGCTTGCAACAAAGGCTTCTGTAAGTTCATAGAAAAATACGGAGTCGTCGCCGCTGGACGAGGCATGGCTTTTCAGGCATGCCAATAAATGAGTACATTTCCTCATGTGTTATATTTCCCGTTCGATTTTTTTTTTGTCGCATAGTTGTTGGACCAAAAAACAAACATATCTATTACTTCATCATTGAAAAATCGCAGAAATAATTCTGTTGCCGATGGGAGTTGACTTTCAACTTTATACATTGTTGACCACTTGATATCTGGCAAAAGATAAATATGTTTCTGACCATTTGTACATTTTCTTTACCGCTTGGAAAACACTCAAAGGAATGCCATCTTCTTCATCCCAATGGTCCTCCGATATAATTTTTCTGGAAGCATTCAAATTCAGTCCAACCGCAGTGGCGTTACCTGCATCTTCATCAACATCTGTATCTTTGGTCATAACCTCTGCTGGTGCCAAGAGCTGAGAACCGGGCAAGTTGTTTATGTTTAAGTACTCCTCATCTTCAGAATCTTCGTCTGTTAAATCTTCAACTGAATTTATGGGAGGCAACAAAGCAATATTTATTTACGGAGGAAATTAGTAGTCATTTTCTTCCAAACTTCGTAAAGATCATTTAGCGTGAGACCCCTGAAATAAAAATTCCTCTAATGCCTACTGTCTTTTTAAAACCACAGTAAAAAACATTGGACCAAATCAACAAGTTTTTAACATCGTAACCTCAACTTTTCAAATTAAATTAAAACTGTGAACTTTCTACCTAATAAAAACACCTAAACACTGGTCTCAAATCAATAGGCTGCGACATTTTTTAAAAACCACAATCTTTAAATGAAAATATTTGACCTAAACACAGTCAAAATAAATTCACTGGCTCTTAAAACACTTGCCTTGGAATATTATGAAATGAAACTGGCAAGGCCATTTGTGATCCGGAGGCTTATAGAGGATCTACGCGCGTTCAAAAAGACGCCTGTAAAATGTCCTTTCAAAAGGACAGTAGGCATATCTGAGTTAACGTAATACCGACGTCGACGACATAAACTCCTCGAACACACTAATAATAACGCTACAGTCTGCAAGACGCTTGGGGGCAACGACCGAACCCAATGGCCCACCCTCGTCGCTTTGTCACAAGACTTTATACACGGTGGAGGCTTTAACTGGAATATATTCGCTAGCGGGGTGGTGAATGATTTTTCAAAAAATTCCCGAGACACGTCAACTTTTAAATGTATTTACCTACATTTTGCAAGTAATATGAAAAATATAGCCCCTCAGGGGTGGCTGAAACCACCCTCGACATGATTTTTTCAAATGCAACCCTATGGCTTGTGACCCCTCATTGTAAAGCTGGTGGAAAGAGGAATCCAACGTCCTGATCAAATTTTAATTTTTAGTATGTTTGCAGGGTTGCATACAATTAAAACAATTTAAAAATTAAATTTATTTTCAACGTAACAATTGTTCAAAATGTGCACCTTTCACTTGTTGGCAGCATCCCAGTCTGTGGTAGGTTTCGTCCCTTACATTATGCAACATTTGCGGTGTTATTTTTCCGATTTCCCTCTCTTATCCTTTCCTGCAGATCTGCTATGTTGTTGGGTTTCTGAATGTAAACCCTACTTTTAAGATGTCTCCACAAAAAGAAATCCAGTGGTGTAAGATCTGGAGATCTTGCTGGCCACTCAATATTACCTCGCCACCCAATCCACCTACCGGGAAAAATTCTGTCCAGATACTGACGAACAATGGCAGCATAGTGTGGTGGGGCCCCATCTTGCTGAAACCATAACCACTCGTCGGTCAAGTTAGGGTTTAAGGGGTTTGGAAATAAATGACATACCACTGGCATTAGTTCGTGCTGGAGTAAACGCAAGTATATTGCTCCATTAAGAGTGTCATCAAAGAAAAATGGTCCTACAATTATATCTTGTATTATTCCGGCCCACACATTAGTTTTCTGTGGGCGCTGAGTATGAAGTTCCCTCATCCAATGGGGTTCTCTTCAGCCCAGTAACGACAATTTTGGCGATTTACGTGCCCATTTAATGTAAAAGTAGCCTCGTCAGAGAAAACTATCCACTCTAAAGATAACTGGTTTTGATCAATACAAGTCATCAATAAATCGCAAAATTCCACTCGTCGATCTGGATCATCTTCAAGTAGCTCTTGAACAGCTTGCATTTTATATGGGCGTATTTTTTCTCATATTTAAGTATTTTTAATACTGTTTTGTGATTAAGATTACTATCACGGGACAGTTGACGGGCTGGAGTGATTGGATTTTCTTCTAGAGCAAGTAACAAATTCAACTTCGTGTCGTCATCAACAACAGCCTGCCTCTTACTCGGTACTTTCCTGACATGACCCATCTCTCGATATTGTGCCTCAATTTTACTAATGGTACCTTGATTTAGTGGTGGCAAGTCAGGATGCGTTTCTCGAAACAAGCGAACAACTTCGCATTGAGTTCGCGCCCTATCACCATATCCAATCATCATCAAAATTTCGATTTTTAGTGATTCAGTTAAATAAGACATTTTCACCAATTTGAAATAACACTTCGTTTCAAACTCTGAATACAGCATACAAACTAAATTACTCTTTGCGGCCGTGTAAAAACACTAGCAAAAAATAACAAATATCAGTTGTGGCAAAAAATTGCTTGGAATTTTTTGTGGGGACATATGAAAAGTAAGGTTTACATTCCAAAACTAAACAACACACATTTTGAGTGCGAAATTGTTGCGTTAAAAATAAATTAAACTATAAAATTACGTTTTAATTGGATGCAACCCTACAAACATACTAAAAATTAAAATTTGATCAGTGCGTTGGATTCCTCTTTCCACCAGCTTTACAGTGAGGGGTCACAAGCCATAGGGTTGCATTTGAAAAAAATCATGTCGAGGGTGGTTTCAGCCACCCCTGAAGGGCTATATTTTTCACATTACTTGCAAAATGTAGGTAAATACATTTAAAAGTTGACGTGTCTCGGGATTTTTTTTGAAAAATCATTCACCACCCCGCTAGCGAATATATTCCAGTTAGTCTCCACCGTGTACTTCTCCTGGTCATCTTTTTTTAACTGTGTAATGTTGGGCTTGTTGTTTGGGCGCAATCATAAGAAGCGGTGTTGCTCTTCCATTGACAGCTGACGGAAATTATTATTATCTTCACATGAATCACATGAAACAGATTTCCGCACCCCCACCGAAAATCTCAGCTCTTAATACTTTCGCTTCTATTCTTCGTAGCGCCCGATTTGCGATGACGAATTTCGTTATTTGTTCCTTTTCGGCTCGGAAATCCTTCGACGGGCGCGCCTTCGGTGGTGCGACTATGTCGGCGATAAATTGACGGAAACGGAAGCTCTCGCCCACGGAGCACATTCCCGCCGACGCCCGGCTCCGAGGTATGCAGCGAGCGCCTCTTTATAATTCCCCCGTGGGAGTTCTCTCGAATATTAACGGTTACGGATCGCTGTAAGGGTTGCGATGTTCGGGGACGTCGGAAATTTTAGAATTTTTCAGACCGCCGGGAATTTTTGCGTCGCTACAAAATCGAAAACGATAAAATGGAGAGTAGAGTTAGGGCTAAGAGTGAGTTGACGGTTCTTGGTGCTGTATGCTCGTTTCAAAAATTTGTTTGAGAATTAATACCAAAGATTTGGTGCACTGCAGAGGGATTTAAAAGCGCATGCGCTGTTACTAACACCGTGCCTTCAAATAAATTCGAATTATAAAAGTCAAGTTGGGAAGCAAAATTATCGCGGAAAGGGAAATTTCATGTTTAACCCCTTGAATGCCACGGTAATTTATTTAACTAGACATATAATTTCTGACCTGTTTTGACACCCACTGAACAACATAGCTTGGTCAGAATTGTTCCTTTCCTCCGAAATGCCAATGTTGGGAGCAAATTGCCTCAAAATGGCTCAATTTATGGCATTTTGCTACTGATCATGAGGTTGTTATCTGAATTTGTTTTACACACGTCAAATTATCATAAAGTCTAAATTTTGTCGTTGGATCGTCCTCTAAATCCTCAATCTACAGTTTTCCAATACTTTATTCAGACATTATTTCCGATGTATTTGGAGACACCAAGTCAGAAAGTGTTATCCAATCTTCACCTCAATCCTTGAATTCCTGAATAATATACAAACTTTGAAAGTCCGAACAGAAATCAAAACAGATTTTCCTAATTTCATAAATTGAGTCATCAATTGAGTCAATTTTTGGGACACTAACGTATGTCCTAAAAGTTCTGGCACAAAATATTTATAGCAGTTTTTTTTTAATGAACAGATTTATTGAAACATCAATTATTTATCATAAACTACATCTTAATGCTTAACTAAACTATACTATCAAATTATGTGAAGCGGCCCATACTCCTCTACCAGACGCAATTTTCTTCGGATGTCTCTCATGAGGCCCTGGACGGAATTCAAGTCAATTTCTCTCAATTTTTCAAAAATTCGACGTCTTAGTTGCTGTTCGTTTTGGGTTTCCCAGCCTCTGTCATAAACTTTCCGCGAAAATAATGCCCAAAAATCCTCTATTGGGCGAGCCTGAGGCAAGTTAGGAGGATTTAGGAACAAAAGGTATGCGGTGTTGACGAAGCCAGTTTTGGGTATCTCTAGAGTAATGACACGATGCTAAGTCTGGCCAAAACATGATATCATCCTCAGCATGATGTTCTATGACAAACTGGAGCAATTTGGAAAGACAGTTCTCAATATACCCCTGACTGTTCAAAGCTTCGCCTCTCACTCTTCCCACAAAAGGTCGGGATATGCCCCTGTTAGAAATTGCGCACCAGACAAGGATTTTATCGGCAAATTTTGCTTTAGTCTTAAACTTTACATTGTCAGGGCATTCCTCTAGGTTATTTGTATAAAACCCATCATTTCCTTTCATTTCGGAGTTAGCCAAAGTGAAATACTTTTCGTCGTCTAAAATAATGCTCTTGCCATCGGCAAAGTAGACCCGTCTCAGTTGACGGCAGCATCTTCGTATACGTAGAAGCTGCCCTTGAGTGTATTTGGGGCACTTACGTCTTTTTCGATATTTCAGACCATTCCTCTTCAATGTCAACGATACCGTACTCTTAGAAGTGTCATATTGACGATCCAGTCTCCTTGATGACATCCCAACTTGGTTTCTTGCTCTTCTTACCAACCGCTCTTCCCTCTGTGCAGTAAATACTCGTGGTCTTCCACTTTTTGGAAGGTTCAAACAAGGTATTCCCTGCTCGAACTCCGCTATTGTTCGATAAATGGTTCTGCGAGAAATATTTTCATTTTCGAATATTCGAAATATTTCAGCTTTGGGTACCCGCCCAACTAAGTTATAGATACTTTTTCTTATTTCTAATTTATACGACATTTGAAAGCATAAACTTCAAAATAAATAACCCTGGACTGACAGTCAACAAAGTAAACAACCTTTTGTTACCAAAGGCGACTTGATATTATTTCATTATTGTTAAGATTTAAGTTCATGAATTTTGTGTCAAAACTTTTAGGACATACGTTATTGGCCCTTATGAGTACTGGGCCCAAATTTTGGTAACAGCCTAGTGTTCATCTGGTCAAAATACCTCAGAAACGACACAGCTTGTTAAAATAACACTGTCTAATAGTCCAGTATGGAGGGAAGTAAAATTATCAAAAAGTGTTCTTGAAACATATAGGGCTAGTTTTGACGGTTCCCTATGTATTTTTTTGCGTAGAACACAATGCGCGGGGTTCGTAGAACTGAAAGGTCCGCTAATTTTTTGAATTAACAATTTGTGAAAAAAAAACATTTAACATTTTCGCTTATGTCTCCGTTCCTTGGCATATTTTATATAGTATATGCATTTAAAAAGTTATAGCCTATTGAATTTCCAAAATTTTTAGCCCAACCCGAAATCTCCAAGTGCTATTGTTAACTTGCAAATGACTGCTGAAGTTGAAAAAGTGCTTTTCTTTTCACTATTTTTTTTACTTCGAAAGTAGAGCGACTATGATCATCAAATTTCTTGGAGGGACTGATATTTGTAGTATGAAGTTACAAACATTTCAGCTCGATCCGTTAATCTCTTTTCGAGTAATTAACGATCGAATTTTTTTTGCAAGCTTTAATTAACAACGACGCCATTTCTTTGTTTATTGTACGATATTGACCGGATTGGGCTAGAACAACCATAAATCTCTTCAAGTTTGCGAGACTTTTTGAGATTTTGAAAAATATTAATTTGGGCCAGTTTTATAACGTTTTCTACGCGACTACCTTTTTTGACGCGACGTATATATTGTTTTAGCGTTGCCGCTTCGAAATTCTCGGAATTGTGACGATAATATCTTGACGCCCATTTTTTTTAAATACACGTCTTGAAGCGTACTTTCAAGATATAGATGTTCAAGTTTCAAGAAAAGATAGTGGCATAGAAAACGTAATAAAACTGGCCCAAATGAATATTTTTCAAAATCTCAAAAAGTCTCGTAAACTTGAAGAGATTTATGATTTTTCTAGCCCAATCCGGTCAATATTGTAAAATTAAGGCTTGCAAAATAATTCGATCGTTAATTACTCGAAAAGAGATTAACGGATCGAGCTGAAATTTTTCTAACCTCATACTACAAATAGCAGTCCCCCCAAGAAATTTCATCATCATAATCGCCATACTTTTGAAGTTAAAAAATAGTGAAAAAAAAGCACTTTTCCAACTTCAGCTGTCATTTGCAAGTTAACAATAGCACTTGGAGACTTCGGGTTGGGCTTAAAATTTTGGAAATTCAATAGGCTACAACTTCTTAAATGCATATGCTATATAAAATATGCCAAGGAACGGAGATACAAGAAGAAATGTGAAAAAAAAGACAAGTTTTTTTTTTCACAAATTGTTAATTTAAAAAATTAGCGGACGGTTTCAGTTCTACAGACCCCGCCCCACGCATTGTGTTCTACGCAAAAAAAAATACATAGGAGACCGTCAAAACTAGCCCTATATGTTTCAAGAACACATAAAAGTCTCTGCCTACTGGACTATAAATGCGACACATAACTCGAGTGTATGACAAAGACTTTTTAATAACCTGAAAAAAGTGGTAATTTCCTTGGAGCTCTAGTCTGTTTTGGGTGCAGAATAGAACCCAATAAACCCCGGGATTATGTTCAGCATACCTAAAAATATAGGAAAACACATGTTTATTACATTTTACACATTACACAGGTCTACAAAAAAAAAGTTCTGTCTTTGCAATCAGACCCATCATTTCCTATGTATTTTGATGCACTGAAACCAAATTTGGCAAAAAAAAAAATTTCTACCGTATCAGTTTTTTTCGACACCCCCATATGACCCTCATAAACTCTAATAGAGGAAATTTTTCGAAAAAATTTCTTTAACCATTTTTTTATGGCCGTTATTTTGTTTTTTTGGGTCGATGATCACGAATCTGAAGTCAAGACTAAATTTCGACTTAATGACAGCTGTCAAATTTCACTAAAAAAGTATAAAGTTGATATTAAACGCATATTCCTACGTTTTTTAGGATGATCATTACTATTTTGTTGTAGATGTTGTTATATTTGTGAAGGAGCTACTTAGATCTTTTTTATTTATATCTATTTTGTTCTTTTTCTTGTTTTGGTTTTTGTAACTGTTATACCGGGTGGACCATTTTAACCTTTAATAGGAAATAACTCGGCCGGTAAGCGACAAAAAATAAAAAAGTTGTATACAGAAGTTGTTGGGCAAGGAGGGGGAAGTACGACCGTAACCTTTTTGACCTCGACGTTGACCTTGAGGGTTATTTGAATCTGGCAGCTTGGGCCAAGTCGAAAAAACACAAAGATCTTCGTTCTCGGTAGTCGAGGGGTTAATGGGTAATTTATGGGTAGTTTTCTACCTCTAGTCCAGTATACAGAATTTCGCGATTTGTTTTTTTTTTTACTGACCTAGTATTTCTCTTTTTTTGCTGCTGCGTTTTACTTTGAAACCGAGCACGTACAATGCGCGTATTCCTGGGTATCTGGGAGAGCCGCTGTAGCCGTCGGTGATGCCGCGTCTCCCTCGGCGTTGCGAGAGAGCCGCCACCGCCGGTGCCACGGCTGTCGAGCGCTCTTTTCCCTTCCCCCCATCCCTTCTAAATATACCGCGTTCCGCGTTCAGCCGCATCCGAAAAACTCATTACGAATACATGAAAGCGGAGCGTCGGTCGTCGCCGGCGTCTGTGGAGACCGAGCGGTCGGGACCTCGGGAACGGCGGCGTATCACGCATATCGTCGGTCGGTTTAGAGTTTAGAGAGAGAGAGAGGCCGAGTAAAACTATCGTTACAGTCGTATACAGTGTGGATCAGCCAAATAGAATAAATTCAGTAGCTCCATTATTATGCATTTTTTTTAGAAAATCCTGAAATACGTCAATTTCTAATTCAAAACTGACATCTTGCGACGTAAAAATGTCATCCCTAAATTCAACCCCCTTCAGGTGACAGCTACAACCCCTACATTTTCAAATTGGAAGGAGGGGCTTGTAAGACGTGAAAAGGCTTTGAAAGGTCTTTCCATTCTCTATTCAAAATTGCTATGGTTTTAAATTTTATTGCAGAAATTAACAAAAAAAAGTGTCTCCAGCGTAGGAAATTCGTAACATTGAAATAAAAAACAAATCATTATTAATGCAGCGGATGTTCAAAATGCATGCCTCCAGCATCTTGGCAGCATCCTAGACGTAAATAGAAATGTCTTCTAACGTTAGTTAACATCTGCAGGGTAATCGACCTAATTGCAAGTGTTATTCTTCTTCTTAAGTCAGCTAAATCGTCGGGTTTGGTTTTGTAGACCATACTTTTTTACATATCCCCATAGGAAGAAGTCTAATGACGTGAGATCAGGTGATCGTGCAGGCCACTCTACAGAACCACGTCTCCCTATCCAGCGATTTGGCAAGATTGTGTGGAGATATTGCCGGACATTGACGTAATGTGCTGGTGCACCATCCTGCTGGAACCATATTGCATTACCTGGAAGTTGTGGGTTTCCTTCAGCTGGATACAAGTTTACCATCGTCGGTACAACATTATTTTGGAGCAGCGCTAAATGAGTTTCTCCATTCAAATTGCAGTCAATGAATAAGGGACCAATGATAATTTCTTCAATTATTCCTGCCCAAACATTAACTTTCTCAGGGTTTTGCGTGTGTAGTTCCCTCATCCAGTGAGGATTTTCTCTCGACCAGTAACGACAGTTTTGGCTATTAACATGGCCGTGAAGTGTAAATGTAGATTCATCCGAAAATAAAACATTTTCTATTTGTAAAGTATTGTCATCTATCATTTGCATCATTTGTTTACAAAAGAGAATTCGTCTATCAAAATCGTCTTCCGCGAGCTCATTAGTTGGCACCAGTTTATACGGGTGCATCTGATTCTCTGTCAATACGCGGAGAATCGAGAAATGGCTAAAATTTAATGCTGAAGCTGTTTGATGACTCGACGTAATGTGGATTTTCTTCAAGCATAAGCATTACATCCAATTTCTGATCATCACTGAGTTTATTGGGAAGATTTTTGTACGTATGTATTTATTAGTTGAGTATTTATTAGAAAGAAATTGTACGTGTTTATTAGTAAGTTTTTATCTTATAGTAGGGAATGTCGGCAATTTATTTTTTACAGACTTATTTTTTTTGCAGATTTATTTTTTGTTATTATTAACATTTCATAACCTAAAATTAACTTATAGTGTTACTTATAACAGTTTTATTTTAATGTAACGAATTTCCTACGCTCGAGAAACTAATCTTTTTTTCTTGTTAATTTCTGCAATAAAATTTAAAACCATAGCATTTTTGAAAAGAGAATGAAAAGACCTTTCAAATGAATTATCACAAGCCTCTACTTCCAATTTGAAAATTTAGGGGTGTAGCCGGCTTCACTCGGAAAACCGAATTTTTCGACCACATAAAACCTGTTGGATATCATTTTTGGATAGTTAAGGAAGCATTTAAGCCAATAAAAAAATTGTAAAAAAAATTACAAGGTAGTATTACCCCTTAATATGCGTTGCAATATTACTAAAACGTAGAAAAATAAATAGTGATATTTTTACGATTTTTTATTTACCCACTTACTAGTAGTGCGTTTATCGAAATGAAAGTTTCATATACTATTTGGTGATCTTGTATCCAACACCAGATTGTGACTATGTGGTACGCTACTGACCACGCATTATATTTCGCCCAGCTCCGACTGTAGTTGCGTGTGCGTTACCGCGTATTAGTGAATTCGTTCCATTTGTTACCTACTCGTCACAAACAATCGAGTCGGTGGCAAAAATGGAACAGGTTCCAATTTTTTAGTCGGGCCGTGTTTTTAGTCCGTCATCTGCGGTGTCTCATTTAAAGGTATACGGTGCATTCATACAGAGAAAATTGTAGGTGACCGATAGTCGGTCGTCTGCGGTGGGCCTTAGCTGTAGTATTAACGTTAAAATTCCCGCGTAGCAATCCCACGCGTTCCACCACCGCACAGTGAGCGAAAACGGCAACATTTTTCTCAAAATAAGATAACTGCCCACAGATAGTTCGACAGTTTGAGTTATGGGGTCATGTGAATTGAAAGCTTAAGTTATAGAGATATTGGACATAAGAACTTCAGTTTTAGAGTTGTCGGGCTCGAAAAATTGTTTTTTGCGTATAGATGGGGGTCTAAATGTTGAGGTTATGGGGTTACGGGGTTTAAAATTTCAAGTTATGGGGCCACGGGGTTTTGAAAGCTTATGTTATAAGGTCAGGGGGGTTTAAAAGTTGGAGGTATGCGGTTATTGGAGCTTAAAAGCTTTAATTGTTAAATTACCGGGATATGAGGTCCCTTATGGGGTGTCTCCCCCCCCCTCTTTAAACCTCAAATGTGTGCCGGACCAATTTTCCTTTAATCTACTGTCCAAAACCTGTGAAATAAAAAAAAAATCACAATGACTGTTTGTTTCCGCCCACTGTGCGCCGCGGAAGAGGATATTTTGGTACCGCGTTAACCTCTAATTACAGCCACCGCGGACATCCGGCTCAAATGAGGGATTATTACGGGCCAAAGTAATATAATCTTCCCTCTCCTTCGGCGATTGTTCTCGCGGTTACAGTTACGCTACAGGGTTGTTTGCGTAAGTTATAGTTTCACGATAACTAACGGAAGGAATGAAACGCAACCCCTTTCAACCGGGAGCGAAATTTAATTCAAATCCTACTAATTGCTGCTTGAGACGATTTTATGTGTATGTGTTTCGGATAAAATTATGAACAGCTCGGATGTAAACAGAGAGAGACGGTAGAAAAAGCAAGGTTGTCAGATATATTTTCTAAAATTGCTAAGCTCACTATACAAATGTTATATTCATACTTCAGTAAACTGTTAGTTCGTGACGTTCTTAGAAAGCTAGTTTGGAAATATTTTAAAAAAATACATAGATATAAATTTATTAGTTAGCATTAAAATAAAGCGTTTAAAATTGCTTGAAAAAATAATTATGAATTAAAACAACTTTATGTATATTACTATACTTCAGAAAATTTTGAAGAGCCGGCAACGCTGCTGGCCGTAACACCGGCAACGATCCATTAGACTATTACTGTGCTTTGCATCTAATACATTGCTTAAATACTTATTCGGTCCACTGTGCCATAAATTTTTTACGACATCGTTAAAATGATTTACGACATTTGGAATTCTGACTTGTATTTCAGCTAGGTTTATTAAAACAGACAATTTTTTGAGATTGTCTGGCTGAGTAATATTTACAGCAAATTATATTACAAATATTAAGAGTTTTGTATGCAGGCTAATTTTAATCTCCTATATTGATTTGAATGAAAAAAATTATTTCACAATTTTCGAATTTATACAAGATATATGCACGCCCATGGAATCATAAAGTTGCGCCGCTTTTTTTTGTTCCCCAGGCGTATTTATCATTTTCAAGTAAAAATAGAAGGACTATAATTCTATATACTTTGTGCAAAATAAGAACTGATGCACGTCACCGATGACGCTTTTAAATGAGTGCAGTGATACCACAACTCAATTATATTGAAATAAAAACTGTAACGGAATGTTTTATTGAATTTTGAATATCGCGCTTGATATTCGTTGTTATGCAGTTGGCAGCAGATCCGAAGTTGCTGTGTTGAATTGCTTGACATTTGTCGACAGTTTGAAGTTATTTGAACCTCATATTGGTTAATAGTGGTTTGTGTCTTTGTTGGACTTCAAACTTTTTATCTCGCATTGAAAAACTGTTATTTTCAGAACAATTATAGTGTTATAGTTGTCAGACTTCCGTTTCCACAACAGTTAAGTAGCTGCTGCCAATAGTTAGTAGCAGTGGCGGTGCGTGATATTTCAGTTAGCCATATCTTGAAAACGAAATTTAATTTTGGGAAGCAAAATGTTCCTATAAAATTAAAATTAAAATGGCCATAACTTTTTGAGAAAAAAAATATTTTGCAACAAATCGAAAAACGTCTCCTTATATTTGTTTCTAGATTATGAAAAAAAAATATACTGCAAATATCCCACAGAGCGTTACTGAGAACCCAGGGAGTGCTCCAGTGTTTTTGAAAAAATTTTCGCAAACTTTGCTGACGATTTTTTCACTATAAATCCTTTCTGTAAGAGGTGTATAGTCATCACCTAAAAAGTGAAGTGGGTCCCATGCGTCATTTTCAAGATATGGCTAACTGAAATATCACGCACCGCCACTGGTTAGTAGCATCTTTGATATGCTATTTTGAAAAAGAACGAGATAATAACGGTCGATTGCCACCCTTGACAGCTGTTAGAAAGGTAATTTAAATATTAAATTCAAATACTAATTAAAACCACAGTCCAATATATTGTTTTAGCGTGTAGTAGCAACTCTAAACTCGAATGTTTCTAGAGTAAATTATATTTCACAAAAAAGCAAAAAACAATGAACCTCTTATAAAGCGTAATTCTGCCAAGAGGGTTACAAATACTGTAGCATTCAATACTCGTAATATTCGTACAATTTATAATAATTGATATTTACCTACAAAAAAACTACACTGCAGTCTTTGTAACCGAATGGTGTTTGTGAGAAAATCTTTAATTTTTTTGATATCTATTTTGAAAATTTCAAAAAAAGGCACACTGATGTGCCTTTTCTATAATTTTTTCCTCTCATTAGAAAAACATCTTTATTAACTTTTAGTACTAATTCCACCTGCTCCTTTTTGTACTCGCATATTTATGCACCAACCAATGTCATTTAAAATAGATAGATTTTCAAGATTATTCCTCTTTGTAATGTTGAGAAAATAAGTAATTTAACAATAAACGAACACAAAGAAACCATCCATATGCTAGTCAAAACTATTTCTAAACACTGAATAATTTTATTACAATCTGGCATCAGTGCGCTCCAAAACTTCAACACGGTGCATCGGTTTTTATTTTGTATGACGTTTGGATCAATCCCTCCTTTATTCTTTTGCATTTTACCGACAAAGAGTTTTTCTTAGAATCCACGCAACCTGTTTCGGTTTAGACCTTTAAAATATGTTTTAAAAAGTCCACGGATAAAATTTAAGTAGTATTAATGAAGTTTGAACGGCATTTCACATTTTTATTTTAAATAAAATTCCAAAAACCCCAAAAACATTGTAAATAACATTTTTTGTTTTTCTATTCTTTATATATTACGGTCTATATGTTCATTAAAGTGTTGTAAAAATGTTATTTCGTTTTTTTAATAAAACTTTATATCATTTGCCCCACTGTGCGTTGCATAAATCGGTAAAAAAAGTCCGTGGGGCCTTTTTAGATCCGAGGTCCCGGAAAAAAGAACCGAGGCTATTTTCGCTGCCGACGCGGAAGGCCGGGCGACCGCTCATCAATCATCGCCGCCGCCGCCGCCGCCGCCGCAAAACTTCTAATCCGAGCCTGTCGATGCCGCCGGGGCGCTCAACAAGGCGTATACGTGATCCGAGACCACTTATCGCCTCCGGTCCGTGTGTATCGCTCCGTGCCGTGACTGCTCAACGCCGCCGCCCCCCGCCTCCCCGCGCCCGCATCGCCACCCGTCGTAACGACGTGCACGCCGGCAGCAGCGGCTGCGGCGGGACCGAAGTCGCTTCGTCGCTTTCCTCACGAAGCGCGTAAACTTACCGACTTAAAATTCATCGCGTACAATAGGATTAAGGTTTGTGCTGCGTGGTGGCCATTTCGTCCATAGAGTCCCTGCTCCATAGGAATATCGAGACGCAACCCTCGTCCGCGTCGTCGCAACCATCGTTCAATCCACTTCGTATCCGTTCAAAATTTTAATGGGCGATAACTTTTGTAGACGCACTCTCGATTATGAAACCGTTCGCCTATCATATTCAATAGGATTAAGGTCTGTGCTACGCGGTGGCCAATTCATCCATAGAAGGATCGTTATTAGGACTATGTCTAGCAATTCAAACTTTCTGGAGTGGGTACTGGAATTTTCGGCGTAGAAACAAAAAACTGGACGTTTTCCACGAAACACCGAACTACTATACATTTCTCGACGCGCATTTCGCCAACTAAGTTGGCATCTTCAGGAGAAGATTAAAACTAAATTCTAACCTACACACTTGCACTATTTATACTAAATTTGTTGCCAACAAATTCGGTGTACCGTGGCAACAAGTTTAGTATCAATAGTGCAAGTGTGTAGGTTAGAATAGTTTTAATCTCCTTCCGAAGATGCCAACTTAGTTGGCGAAACGCGCGTCGAGAAAAGTATAGCAGTTCGGTGTTTCGTGGAAAACGTTCAGTTTTTTTTTATTAAAACTTTAACAGGAATTTTCCTTGTAACATCTGAATTGTTTTTCCTCGTTCCATGCGAATATCGAGACGCAATCCTCAAGCAATATGTCTAGGAATTCAAATTTTAGTTCAATAGGATTAAGGTCTGTGCTACGCGGTGGCAAATTCATCCATAGAAGGATCGTTATTAGGACTATGTCTAGCAGTTCAAGTGTTAATAGGAATTTTTCTTAAAACATCTGAATTGTTTTTCTTCGTTCCATGCGAATATCGAGACGCAATCCTCGCCGTAACGGACGAGCGCTGTCACGCGTCGACATGAAATTATTTCGCACAAACCGCGCAAATGGAATATTGTTTCAATTAATTTCGATCCGTTCAAAATTTTAATGGGCGATAACTTTAGTAGACGCACTCCCGGTTATGAAATCGTTCGCCCATCGTGTTCAATAGGATTAAGGTCTGTGCTACGCGGTGGCGATTTCATCCATAGAAGGATCGTTATGAGTACTATGTCTAGGAATTCAAATTTTAACAGGAATTTTCTTTCCAACATCCCACTTGTTTTTCCTTGTTCCATTCGAATATCAAGACGCAATCCTCGCCGTAAGCGGAGGAGCGGAATTATTAGCGGAATATCGAGACACCGTCCTGGCGATATCGACAGAGTTTAAGCAACCTTCAAAAAGCTTGTGCGTGAATACTTTTGCTGCCGTTTTGACCGTACGTGAGGAATTTCGGCCTTGCCGGGCGTAATCGCGCCCAGGCCTATGAAACTTCGGAAAAAAATTGGCTGGGGAATGTCGTGGCCACTAGTTGGCGCTGTAAGGGAAGAAGGGAAAGAAGTCCGCTTCTCCGCTACCCTTGTAGCCCGCGAAGTTTTAATCGCATAAGCGAATAACTTGCAGATAAAATGTTACACTTTATTACTGCAAGTTAAAATGCTGTGATAACAACAAGAGTTGTTAATAAACAATTCAAGTGTGTGAAAACTTTAGTAAAGGAAAGAAAGTAGAATAATTGGAAAAATCGAGGCGACTAATTTTGTCTAATAAAGTTTGCTTCATATACGTACCTCCTGCACAACTTACCAAAGCTGTCACGAATTGTTTTACCCCATTGTATATCACTCTCCACATAATGAAGCTCACAAAACTTTTGCGACCTTCGAAGATCTTTTCTCCAAGATGCTTTTTCCCAAGCCTTAAGTAACCATAAATTCTTTCTTTGGAACGGAAAAAAATGGCACTTTTTTTATTAGACCGGTAGCCTGAAGCAGTGGCGGTGGGCTATAAGGTGCGCTGGTGCGCGCGCACTACCGACAATTTAGCATTAATAATTTTATTTAGTAATTAATGGATGCATTCTTAATTTATCGCCTTTCCGCATCCCTAGCGTTAATACCATCTCAATATTATTTGGCAGCAGCGTTACGAATCCACTAGACGCTAGGTCTCTATCTCCAAGGCCACTGGTTTCCGATCGCGGCACGGGAATCGACACGCGCAATACGAAAAAGCGGGACGACCATCGCGCTTCCGTGCAATACGAAAAAGCGAACGCGTATTGTTACTGCTTGCCCCTCCACAATTACGAAAAGGAGTGGGCGATTCCTATAGATATGATGTGCGGAGTTTAAGAGCGCACGAGAGTGATCATACACAGCTGTTTTATCGCTCACGTTTTATAAATATAAACTCGGGTTTTCGGTTAGAATCTAGTTTGGAATAATGAATTCTATTCAAAACTTATTAAAAACTCCATTCTCTAGCTTGAGTTTGGAGGAAAAAGTGCAAATTAAAACTCTAGGTAGGCCCACTCCACAAATTAATTTAAAATTAGCCGTGAAAGGAAAAAATAAACAATTTGTAAGAACATTTAATAATGACTTATTTAAAAAACATTTGTGGTTAAGTGGATGCGATGTATTGAACGCAGTGTTTTGTTTTCCGTGTGTTTTGTTTGGCGGAGAAACACCTTGGACCAAAACTGGAGTAACGGATTTAAATCACATGAACGAGAAAATAAAAAAACATGCAAATTCTGCTGGACACATGAATAATGTTTTGCATTTAGCCATGCTAGGCACTGCAAATATTGCGACAATGCTCGATTCTGCTCATCGACGAGCAGTGGCAGCACACAATGAAGCGGTTTCAAAAAACAGGTATGTTTTAAACATTATTATTAACTGTATTCGTTTTTGTGGAAAATTTGAACTGGCCCTAAGAGGACACGATGAATCGGAAACATCATCCAATACAGGCATTTTTCGTGGGTTGATTGATTTCAGTGCCGAATTAGACGAGGCTATGAAGTATCATTTACAAAACGCGGCGGCTTTTAAAGGAACTTCTAATACCATACAAAACGAGCTACTTCAGTGCATGCTTGAAGTTTGTCATGATGAAATAACCATTGAAATTAAAAAATCCACTTTTGTTGCTATAATAGTAGAAGAAACTACAGACGTTTCTACAATTTTTCAGTTGGCTTTAATATATCGTTACATGGTGGGTGGAAAGCCTGTAGAAAGATTCTGGAGTTTTTTAAAACCAGTAGGACATGATGCAGAGTCATTGGCGGAGTGTTTAAAAAGCGAACTAGACTAGATTATCGTTATTTTTATGTATGGTGCACCCCAATCTTAGGATCACGCACCGCCACTGGCCTGAAGTGCAACCGGTAGAATTGCACTGGGTCGGCATTTTTTATATTCAATATTACAAAAATAATGTGCTTTGAATTGAGGTTATGGTCGCGGACGAGCGAACTATAAGCCTTGCAGCGCCATCTCGAGGATTTAGGAGATAGGGAGTTTCAGAGGCCTGATCGCGCCGCTCCTGGGTCCGGCCCTGTCGGAAGCCCCCAGTTCCAGAGGCGCGGCGTTGCGTCCTGCACGGCCGCGGAGCCGGTAGCTGATTGATGAGATGACGGAAATCTCGTCACCCGCTCTCCGACCGCCCGGCCCCCTCACTCCCCTCGCGGGCACGGCATCTCCGGTTTCAGCCGCCGCCGAGCCGCTTCCGTCGCCGTCGCCGGCCTGATTGCGGGGCCCAGGCGGCGGCACCGAGGACCCCGCCGGGCCTTCCGCTTCTCGCTCCACGGCCGGTTAACCTCCGGCGACCCGAACTCGCCGCTGAACGCGTTCGGTGCCGGCCGACAGTTTGCAGGGAAGGTATTATAGGCCACAGAGGACGTAAAAAAACATCAACGCAACACCATTATACTTGGCTTTGTGTTTATTGTTAAATTACTTATTTCTTCAACGTTAAAAATAGATGAAATAATTTTAAAAATTTATACAGTAAGCGGCACCCTAATGCGTACATAGGTGGATATTAAATACATATTAAATGATACATTTTTATGTCATAGTTAGGCGAATTTACTTGGGCCGGGGGGGCTTGTTTATACAGAAAGCTAAGAGGGGGGTCTTACCGGAAATCTAAAGAGCAACGTTGCCAGAACTGACTCTAAATCTTAACTCTGCATAATAAGTCTTTATTAAAACCCTATATTTATAAAATGCATTGATGTTCGATCAATGAATATGAGCCAATTTAATTTTCAGACTGCGTTGCGTATCGTATAATAAAGTTTACTGCTATCATTTTTCAACCCAACTACCGTGAGATAATTTTAAACAGTTAATATTACTTTAAACAGCTGTGAAACGATTTTAAAATATCTAATAGGAATATTATGTTGATATGACAACAGCGAACGCACGCAGCGAACGAAGGCAGAACGAAGGGTCCAATGGTTCACTCTAAGCTCCACCCACTAATGCACTCTCCTTGCCCCGTCACGGATCTCCGCGGTTGTCGGCGGCCGCGCTCATACCGTCTGTCATTTAATTATTTGAACTTTTTCGTCAATGTGATAAATATCCATTTTTATTTTTATTAATGTATGTAGTGCTTCTACAATACGCTCGTAATAACGCACTTTTCTAATCATGCACTAACCAGTATAAAATATAAAATGGTATTTCAAATTTCAACAACAGCCCGGATGCCTTTCATACGCCTGCGCTAGCGATTGGATCGCGATTGGTTCTCACCTCATGTTTACTCTACTTACAAAGAAGTTAAATTATCAATTGCCCTTCATTCGGCTATGTACGCATTAGGCTGCCGCTTACTGTATACATTAGGCCTGACTAAGGAATATAAAAAAATCCTATTAGGTGAGTGATAAATTTAGGTGAGTTTCAAAAAGCTGTAACTTGGGGCAAAAACGGTCGTAGAGAAAAAAAAAGGAAATTGAAACTCAACGTTTCTAGTTTTTGGATCTTGAGTTTAAATTTTTTTAGCGTCAGCAGTTTTTAAGTATTCATAAGAAAACCATCGAAAAAATGTTTTTCGAAATTTTGGCTTGTCTTAAAAGTTCCATGGAGTTAATTTTTTTTTTCGATAATTTCATAATTTCGTCACAAAGCTCTATTAGATAATTTAATTATCTTTAATTTGACGTATTTTCGAGCTCTGTCCGATGCTTTTTCATTGAGATATCACCGTTCAAAGCAAAACAATAATTTTTGATTTTGATAACCAATTACTCGGGATATACGCTTGTGTAGTGACTATAGTGGCGCCGCGTAGTGGTGAGAACGTGTCAAAAATTAAGTGGTAAACAAACTTCATCACGCCGATAAACTACGATAAACAAAGATTCAAAAACAATTTTTCATTTTCATAACACGTAAAATGCACAAAAGTGGTGAAAAAAATACTGGGCAAGCTTGTTGCGTCCCGGGTTACGCTAATCGACGAAACACAAACCCGGAATTACACTTTTATGCATTTCCAAATCGCCAATAGGAACCTGAGAGAAAAAAGAAATGGATCATTTCTGTTCGACGTAAAGAGTAAGTAATATTCACAGGTTTTAAATAGAAAACATTAATGCAGTGCATCTGTAATTCTGTAAGTTTAGGTTAGGTTTAATGCTTGTCAAAATAATTGTCAAAAAATTCTTATAGAATTAATAAGATACCCTGGACTCCTACTAAACATACCAGGATTTGTAGTGCACATTTCTCAGGGGGAGAAAAATCTAATGATCCACGAAAAGAGGCATATATTCCAACGATATTTCCATGGAAAAAAGAGAACCCAAAAGCTCGTGCTCGTGCAGCAAGCTGTCTCTTAGTATTGTCGATATAAATGATATAATTTGCAGAGGGTATGAATATAATTACATATAGTTTATTTTATTTCAAAGAAGAATGCATTGAAGAAGATCTCGGACAGGAAGTTTCGTTCGATCACATAATCGTCATCAAGAACATCATGCACAGATATGAGTGTGCAAAACGAGTACCTATCTCAACGTCGAAGAAACTGTCGAATACCCACCATCTACTTTATATTGCTGGCGATACTCTTCAACAAACGAAGCTGCAACTCAAACGAGTATTAAAGTTACTTTACAGAAGGAAAGTAAAAAAGTTTTTGTTATTGCAAAACCACGAAATGAATGAATTGTATAAATGTTAAGACAAGCATTCAAATTTTCCTGCAATATTCTACAAACATGCAATTTTTGCAAAAACATAGCAGCATTACATATCTTGCTAGGATTTCCAATACATGTCATGTCATATTCATTAATTTTAACCTCTTTTATATTATTATTTATTTATTAATTAAATTGTAATTAAAAAAATACCTGTACTACCGGAGTATACGTATTTTCCTGCTTTCGAGTGCTATGAGCTCCTAGGGTTTCCCTTAAAACAGTTCCAATTAATTTTCGACTCTGTCCGTCAACCACTTCTTTCACGTCACTTACGTGAAAACTTTCAAGCAATTTTTTCCCTTTGGTCAAGCTTTTTTTGCGGAAAATACTTGTATTTACAGGTAAAAAGCCACAAGTAATTTCAATTATTATTTTGTTTGAAGAAATAACACTTAATTTTCACAAAATCACTTAAATAATACACATGTGTAACACGTTCAATTGGGCAAATTTGAAATTCACAACTCACTTATTGACGCGGCGAATTCGCGAGATGGCGCGGCGGTCTCTCCGAGATGCGACTACACAAGCGTATAATAAACATATAGAAAATTCTAGCAGGGTTTTGAAAACTTCAAAGTATCCTTAATAAGTTTTCGAACAAATTAAAAAAAAAAACGAAGCCTAAATGTTGATTGAAAAAGAGGTAAAAAATTGCATAATTAGGGATATTTGTATAATGTATTATTTCTTTCTCGTATGAATACGGAATAGGTGTCGTCGGCGTGAAATAAAAACTTATTGAGTTGCTCTGTAATAACAAAGAAATGTTTTATTAGAAATAATGTTACAACTGAAACTAAGTATTACACATTTATAATAGTTTACAAACATACCTGTAATAACAAAGGAACGACATTAAAGCTATTATTACACAATATGTTGGTTTAAATATTAGTTAACTGTCAACTGTCACTCTTGTGAATAATGTGAATAGAAAACAAAATGAGTTTGACGATCCTAATAAAGGTGATGTCAACTCTCTTTTACATTTGTATAACGGTATAACTTTGCAAATAATGAATATTGACTGTAACTTTTCAACCTTAAAGTATCGCAAAGAAACTCTGAGAGTTTCAAAGCGCTGCGATTTTCTTTTCATAGTGTTCGGAATGGTTGAAATTGTCGTTTGTGCTAAAAATCAATGTAAGGATCGATTTTTCATTTTTTGTTCACTTTTTTTAAGTTAAAAAAGTTTTTTTTAGCAATAATCCATATTTTCATCATCAAAAAAGTTTAATTAAAGTTGTACAAACAAGTTTCCGCCGTTTTTAATAAAAAATTGGGAATTTGTTGTGAAAGGACGGTACCTAATGTTTTATTCGAAGTATTGTCCATCGCTTGCCACTACTTTTTCCCATCTTTCTGGTAGCATACGGATGCCGCGTCGGAAGAATGCTTCATCTTTTGAGGCTATCCACGAATCGACCCAATTTTTGGTATCTTCATTATGATGGGTGAAGTGTTGCTCGCACAGGTCATGCGCCATCGATCGAAACAAGTGGAGATCAGAAGGAGCAATGTCTGGTGAATACAGCGGGTGGGGTAAAACTTCCCAATGAGTGTTTTCAAATAGGTTTTGACCGGCGCCGCACGCAACATGTGGACGAGCATTATCATGCATGAGAATAACTTTGTAGTGTCTGGAGTAGTAATGGGCGCTCTCTTCCTTGAGTGCTCGACTCAATCTCATCAATTGTGTTCGGTAGACAGCTCCCGTAATGGTTTCGTTCGGTTTGAGCAACTCATATACTCGACACCAAGCTGATCCCACCAAATACACAACAAGAGTTGTTTTCCACGAATATTTGGCTTGGCTGTAGATGTTGAAGCATGGCCAGGTGATCCCCATGATTTCTTCCTTTTTTGAATTATCATAATGGATCCATTTTTCATCACCAGTGACTATACGGTGCAGAAAACGCTTTCGTTTATGCCTGGCAAACGGCATTTCACATGTGAAAAAACGGCGTTCAACGTTTCTCGGCGTCAGTTCATATGGAGCTCAATTTCCTTGTTTTTGAATCATTCCCAACGATTTCAACCGATGTGAAATTGCTTGTTTAGTCACTCCTAATGTAGGCTATTTCCATTCTAAATTGAACATAGGTAGAAAAAAGCTAGGTTGTCAGATATATTTTCTAAAATTGCTAAGCTCACTATACAAGTATACTTCATACTTCAGTAAACTGATAGTTCGTGACGTTCTTAGAAAGCTAGTTTGGAAACATTTAAAAAAAATACATAGATAAATTTATTAGTTAGCATTAAAATAAAGCGTTTAAAATTGCTGGATGTATATTTATGTATATTATTATACTTAAGAAAATTTTGAAGAGCCGGCAACGGCGGCTCAGGCGGCTGGCGGCACAGAGTAAACCACTGGCGGTAACACCGGTCAACGAGACTATTAGACTACTTTGCATTTAATACATTGCTAATACTTCTTCGGTCCACTGTGCCATAACATTTTTACGACGTCGTTAAAATGATTTACGACTTTGGTAATTCTACTTGTTTAAGACGCCAGCAATGTGTATTTCAGCTAGGTTTATTAACACAGACAATTTTTTGAGATTGTCTGGCTAAATGAGCATTATTTACAGCAAATTATATTACAAATATTAAGAGTTTTGTATGCAGGCTAATTTTGATCTCCTATATTGATTTGAATGAAAAAAATTATTTCACAATTTTCGAATTTATAAAAGATATATGCACGCCCATGGAATCATAAAGTTGCACCGCTTTTTTTGTTCCCCAGGCGTATTTATCATTTTCAATTAAAATTAGAAGGACTATAAGTGTAAGTTCTTCTCGCGTCTGGCACGAATCTTGATCCAATAATGCTTCCAATTCCGCGTCTTCATACACTTTCGACCTTCCGCTATGTTCTTTGTCTTCGATGTCAATTAGTTTAATTATTGTAATATTTGTAAATGTATTTTTTTTTTCGTTTCTCCGACAATTTTACAGCTCCTACAAATCACCTAAAAATCTGGGATTTTTTTGGTATCCCTTAATTTCTGCGCCTAGTGTATTTTAAAAGACATTAGTGCTTAAACATGCAAGTATAAAAAAGAGCAGGAAAAGTTGCTAATAAAAGTTAGTAAATATGTTTTTTAAGGCAGGAAAAATTAGTAGAAAAAGGCACAAGGAAATTTTAAAAAATGTTGAAAAAATATATGAATGAATTAAATATTTTCTTACAAACAGCAATCGGTTACAATAGTGCAGTGTAGTTTTTTGTACATAAATGTAAATTATTATAAATGTTACGAATAGCACTTGTTTTCAATGCTACAATATTTATAACCCTCTTGATAGGATTACGTTTTCTAGTTTATTTTAAAAGTTCATTGTTTTGCGCCTTTTGTGAAATAGAATTAACGGTAGAAACATTGAACTTTAGGGCTGCTACAACACTGCTACAAAAACTGCTAAAACAATACATCGGACTATGGTTTTAATTAATATTTTAATTTTATATTTAATTAACCCTCCTAACAGCTGTTAAGGGTAGCAGTATACCATTACTGTCTCGTCCTTTTCAAAATAGCGTATCAAAGATGCCACTAACTCTTGGCATCAGCTGTTTAACTGTTATAACAGTTTTTCAAGGCAAGATAACAGCTTGAAGCTCAAAAAAGACACGAACCACTATTGAAGCCAATGTTAGATAATTTCAAACTATCAATAAATATCAAGTAATACAATACAGCAACTTCGGATCTGCTGGCAACTGCGTAACAACGAATATCAAGCACGAAATTTAAAATTAATTTTTAAGTTTGCGTTTTTCTACACATTCTTATAAAATTAAACAACACTGTACTGTACCCTCGTCGATTTCGTATTATTAATTGGCCGTTACTAACTTCGTGGTAAAATTCCAGCCCACCCTGATTCCTAAGTAAATTATATTCCTACGCCACCACTGAGTATCGCAACTATTGTGAAAAGACAGGGTGCGTGTCTCGTACGATAAACAAATGATTCCGAATAGCGTTGCCAGTCTGCGAGGCGTGATTTTTGATGACGTGTTTCATCATTTTTTGTATGCTAGACAGAGTAATTTTGCTCGAGTTTCTTTCTATCGCTGTTGTCGCCTTGTGTGGCGCGGCGCTCACAGCACTTTTTCTGACTGACTGGCAATCGGAACGGTGGGCGAGATATACGCAGACGTCTATATTTGCTCAACGTCGCCCGTTTCGGGACTTGATTAATGGAATTCGGGCCGCGATTTTTTCAATAAAGCCGCGTGAGCGCGCTGTTCCTCCGGATTTATGATTGCTTATTCCGGGCACAGTAGGGCGGGATACCCTAAAACGCGGGAGAAAATCTAAAATCGCGTGTATCGCGTTTTTGGGGTGAGAAATGCGGGAAAAATGTTTTAAAAAATTGTAACGTTTTGTTCACTACGAGTTCGTAAGGTGTGAAAAATTAAACTCGCACTTTCAACTAACACTATTTATTTAACTAAATACAAATACGGGCTAAACACTTATTACTAATACTAATCTATTTTATACAATTTATATTCGATTACTTATCTTACGAAGACCGCGACGCACGTTCAAATATAGACTATTCCGATCGCAGCTGCTGCGGTTTATATATACGGTTGCCACCTCTCCGGGCCTCGCCCGGAGTTTCCGGGCCTTGGAGACGATCTCCGGATCTCCGGCCTTACGCAAATTTCCCCGGGCCAAGGGGATTTACAGATATTTTCTTTAATTGTACTTAAAAAAATTTTCGGGAAATAAAAAATGACACAATGCCGCACTTTTAATGTTACATTCCTGTAGAGTAAACACAGGTTTACATGTTTATATGTATGTTTTACCGTCATCTACCAGCCTGTGGGTCACCGTTCGATGTCAGTCGTTCTCTATTATTTTAAAGTGACGAAACAGAGACGACAACCTCATAGATAAAAGAAGAGGACAACCTCTTCACAGCACAAAAAAAGAGAACCACTGTCAGGTGTGTGGCGGTAAAAATCTTAATTATCTCGAATATTTTATTGAAAGTGCAGCATACCTTTTTTCAATGGAACCCTCTGCAAAGAAAAAAATCCTACCTCTGTAGTTTTCATGACAGATGGTTACAGGATCCTAATAATAAGTCATGGTTAATCAACATGCACGAAATATAGTGTTACATTTACACTCAAATATGACGGCGAAAAAGCAGTTAAAAAAACATTCAAATAGTGAGAATCATAAAAAAACAGGAAAAACCATTGCATCAAACAAACTTATGTCAGCTTTTTACACTTTTTAAAATTACGGAGTTTAAATATCCCTCTTACCCTCCTCCCCCTCTCTGCCCCCTGACTGAAAATCTCCGGGCAAGACGTAGGTCCGAGGTGGCAACCCTATTTTTTATATATCACAGCCGCAGATACGTCGAACGTACCACAGCTCTCTCGATTCATGTGGATGATGGTAGGGGCTATTCGAGCAGGCCGCCACCGCCACTGTTCTCGTCACAAAATCAACAATGAGTTAAATATTGGATGATTTTATGTAAAAAAAGTACTAATCTAAACTTATGTAAATGTAATTTGTATTTTTCATTTTCTATTATTGATATATTATTACGCACAATGTCTCGATGAGCTAATTTCAATATTTTTTTTTACCATAACCACAGACCAACTAGACTGAGTCACATAGACGAACCGATGAGGCCTAGTGGAGACGAGACACCCTTTGTTTACTGGTTAGACACATCGTACGATAGAAAAAAACGTTCTTAAAGTATGCCGTGGAATCGATCCCGCATCTCTTGAATTATTATGACTCTTACAGTCCAGTAGACAGAGACTCTGTCAGACAGTGTTCTTGAAATATATAGGGCTAGTTTTGATGGTTTTCTATGTATTTTTTTTTGCGTAGAACACAATGCGCAGGGTCCGTAGGGTTGAAACCGTCCACTAATTTTTTATATTAACAATTTGTGAAAAAAAACGTCTTGTTGCACATTTTCGCTTATGTCTCCGTTCCTTGGCATATTTTATATAGCATACGCATTTAAAAAGTTGTAGCCTATTGAATTTCCAAAATTTTAAGCCCAACCCGAAGTCTCCAAGTGCTATTGTTAACTTGCAAATGACTGCTGAAGTTCAAAAAGTGCTTTTCTTTTATTTATTTTTACTTCGAAAGTAGGGCGACTATGACCGTGAAATTTTGTAGTACGAAGTTACAAAAAAAAATTTCGACTCGATCAATTCGTATTTCGAAGCGGCAACGCTAAAACAATATATACGTCGCGGAGGACAAAAGTATCAACAAGGATACTTTTTTTCCAAGTGGTCTCCGAAAGTCAGGGCCCAACAGCTGAATTTTAAAAAATGTTTAAATGAAAATTCCTGAAAATATTGTTTAAATGTTGTTTTTTTTTAGATGCATAAAAGTTTGAATAAAATGGATATTTTATTATATTAAAAAAAATAGAGAACATGTTTTTTTAGTCTTCGAAGCCCGTGTAACCCCTTGAGCAGCCTACAAAAAGTGGGTGGGTGTACGATGAAATTACTTTCGTTGCGATCTGGTCTATTTGACGCGTCAACTAAGGTGAGTTTTGAAGGCCTAGATCGGTACTCTTTCCTTCCGCCCGCCTTCGAAACCGAGACGGAGTTTAATTTAAACGATTCAACCTCCGCCTCGACGATGAGGCTCTCGGTCTCGGGCGCGCGACAAAAAAAGCGTTGAGGCGCCTCTTAATTGAAAATTAAGCAGGTATTCGCCGCCGCCGCCTGCTGGATCCGCGCCGAGACTCGAGAGCTCGGAGTAGAGAGAGACAGAGAAAAAAAACGTAACGGCACCGGCGGTTGGGCTGGAAAATATTCCAGATTAATTTGTCGGCGAGTTTGGTTCCAGCTCTTAGATTAAACATAATCACAGTGTGCTTCATTATTCGTTATCATTAAGGTGCAACATGACGACAGTCAGCAACGAAAGTCTCATGACCCCATGGTATGTAACCCGTCCCGGTTTTTACGGGACCGTTCCTTTTTCAGAGATTTACGTCCCGCGTCCCCAAATTATTTGCGGGGACGGGTAGATGTCCCTTATTTCAATGTACTGCCTTTTTTCAATTAAAATGTGCAGCAAAAGCGATTTTTAAATATTATTTTTGTTGCTCTGTTATGAGAGTATTTAGTTGTTTTGTTAATTTCTTTTATGTAGGTATATATGTACATTGTACCTATACCTATACCTATACAGGGTGTTCCACCTAAGGCGGATTCATCCATAACTGTGTTATTAGAAATTTAACAAAAAAGTGCTTTGGGTGGTAGTTGTCTGGAATAATTGTGCATATGAGGAAAATATTTTCAATTATATAGGGTGCTCCGTTTATTCTGCACGCCACCTAACTTTGTTATTTTAAATGGAACACCCTGTATATTTTTACATTTTTTTATTCCCCGTTTAATTCTAGGTCGACTTTGTTAAGGGTTCCCTATACCTATCTCTTATAGTTTTTGAGATATTCAACTGTCTTTGAAAAAAATTACGATTTCAGCTCTTTGAATGAGGCCCAATAGCATTTAAACCATAAAAGATAAAAACCTGCGGTTTGGACGATTAGATTTAGTACAAATTACCCTATCTTCTTCACTATGGGCAAAATGGATACGTTATTCAGAGCTGGAAATATCGGACCCTACATTTGACAATTTTAAAACGTGAATACTATTTTTTTTTTCAAATGGCATGACCCATATTAAATAGTGCTGTTGGATGCGAAATTAAATGCCCTTTCTACTGATATCGGGTTATCAATACTTATCTCCAACAGTTTTCCAAGAATATTCGATTCTTTCTAAAGTTTGCAAAAAATCGGATGTCTACAGCGTCACGTAGGCGTTGCAAAATCACTTTTCCCTCACATTTTGTCAGGCTTGGGACTGGTAGTAATAATACTTACTGACATGTTTAAAAAGTGGTTTAGCAAACAAAAATAAACCATTAACAACAACTAATAGAACGCAAATTGGAACGAAACTCCACAATCAAGAAAAAACGACATAAACCTAGCCTACTGAATGACGACAACTGCTCAAAATGATGTTTAAAAAAGTGGTTTATCAGACAAAACTAAACCACTAACAACAACTAAAATAGAACACAAGTGAAACGAAATTCAAACAAAGACAGGGAACACAATCAAGAAGAGGTTACATAAACTTAGCCTGTTGATTTACAACGACTGCTCAAAATATTCTCCGTTTTGGTTAATACACATGTGGATTCGTTTTTGAAGAGAATGTCCGGATATCGTTGTGCATAAACTCTTGATGCCAATAACGGATTTCGGTGGCAAGCACCAAGAACAAAAACCGTATCAACCATTTCTTCCTGTGTCAGCGACATTGATACACAAATATTATGATACACTTTAACACATTTTCACAGTAAAATAACAAGTCAAAGCTAGTAAACTCTAAAGTGACGTTTGTGGCGCTTT